>CAUYQV010180753.1:0-15950 GCA_963574575.1 Galagoides demidoff
AGAACATTTTAAAACAATAACTGAGAAAATGACATGAAGGCTGTGTTGATCAGTTTGATGGAAGTATTTCAGATTGCATGTGAAAACCCCACACTGTACCCCAGAAGTGCTTTAATGTACATAGTTACCATTCAATAAAAAAAACTGATTTGTAAGAACTTTTTATATATTTAGAAAATTAGCTTTTTGTTTTATCTATCACTTCTCTCAGTTTGTCATCTCCCCTTGACTTCTAAATATTTTCCCGTGTATACATTGCGATCTTTATAGGCTTAAAATTACTGATCTTTTCTGTTGGAGCAATTTCTCCAGACAAGCATTTCTTAATCCACCTATACTCCCTTTTCCAAAGTCTATTCAGAGTAATCCTCTAAGTTTCCGGAAGAAAGATCCCATGTGGTCAAAACGTCTACAAATGATTGTAACCCCACCTCCTTCCTAGAGACTTACTACTTCCTAATGCACAAGTATAGTTTTAGTATCTCTCAGTAAGGAAACATGTTTCCCAAACTTAATGAACCACAAATCACTGCTATCACTCCGCTAATCTTTAATTTCCTATAAAATACCACACAACAGGTTATTTCCTATAAACCACCATGGAAGGTAGTTTGGAAAATGCTGCATTAAATATTTTAAATCTTTCCCAGAGTCAGTCCAGCCAGGAACTGTGTTCCTGGATCACATTCTCTTGCCTGCTCTCTCTTTGCACGAGTCCCTGTCCCACCCCACCCACCCAGACCCCTGTCACCAGCAAAGGAGCTGGGCACAGGTATTGTGGACCAACTTGATCTTAATTGCATCTGACCTTGTCAAATTCATTTCCCTTCTGCCCTGCTCTCTTCATCCATTTAGTTTTTATATTTCATTTATCTCATTATTTTGACGTTTTATAGGCGTATGTTTAAGACCTTCTTTTAAATTCTTTCTGGAACAAGTCAGAGAATAAGTAGATATAAGGAAAGAAATTCGTCCACGTGCCAGAAGGATTGGGCTGGCACATAAAGTGCTGAGAATGCGAAGATAATGCTCTCCCTTGAAAGGGAAGAGCGTCAAGAACAGGGGAGGAACGTACAACCCCCTAGCTCACCAAGGTCCAGGACCACCAAGGGCAATTGCCTCTCTGTCCTCATCTGTCACAAGATGGGTGGGGCCCACCAGGAGGCATGCTGGGACTTCATCTGTGGATCAGTAGAAAATGGGAGAAAATTGGAGCTGGAGGGGACCAGGGCTAAGGGAAGCAACCCAAGTTAGGAACTTTGGTGCCACACTGCCTGGATTTGAATCTGGATTTTGCCACTGACCAGCCGTGTGACCAGTCCTCTCTGAGCCCTAGTTTCTTCATTCTTAAAAGACAGTTAACAACATAGGACCTAAGGAATTGTCATAGGTCAGTGCTTAGAGCAACACCTGGGTGAAGGAAGGGCTGGCAGAAGGAAGGCAGCGCGAAGCAGTCCAGTTCGGAACAAAGCAAATGGAAACCAGGGAATCAAAGAAGGCGAACACCCCTGTGTTTTGGGTTTGGATTTGCTTGTTCGTTTGTACTGTGGAATGATCAGCAGGCTGGGAGACAGGTTGTAAGCACGAGGGCGCACAACCAATCCAGAATAGTCATTTCAACTTCGCTGGAGACCTATGAGCAAAGGAGCGAAGAGGAAACTTAAGCATTAACTCAGCATCAGGCAGCTTCCTTCCCAGATGGCACCTTTTCTCAAATTAGAGAGTGGAGTGGGAGGGAAACCCCCTCCCCCAAGACATTTCGAAGCCACTTACTAGGATATTGTCATGACCAGTATACAAATGCACAATGGCTTTGATGGGAATGGAGTTCCCAGTGTTACACAGAGCCAGTTCCACACAACCACATCCATTAAAGCCTCTGTCTCTGGCTGAAAGTCTGTTTTCCTATCTTTATGCACTATGTGCCATCTTCTTTATTATGAAATGTTTTAAGCAAAAAAGAGAACGGTCTAACCCATGTTAATCTGTCCTCCTATTATGGTTAGGCTAGAAAATTTTAATCCTTATTTGATTTTAAGATTAATTTTCGAAAATGGCACAGGAGATGTGACTACCTCCAAAAAGCAATTTTAAAACAAACAAACAAAAAATCTTAGTTTGAAAAGTTCAAGTGTTTAAAAGCAAAGAATGTCGACTGTGATCTAATGTTAGAAACGCTGCATTAATAACTACATTCTGAAATTAACTTCTGGAGAGTTTTAACAAAACCTGAAAGGTTCCGAAAACATGTCAGCAACAATTGAGGTCCACAGAAATAGCTGATAGGGCCTGAAGTAGTCTGGCTGAAACAAACACAAACTAAACTTCTAGTTTGAGTGGAGCATTTTCTTTTCCCCTCAAATTATTTCCCTTTCATCACAACATAGAAAACCTCTTTGTTTCGTGTATCCAGCTGAGCACCCATAGGCATTCATTCCGGTTTGGTCTTGGCTTAATGCAGACACACACAGTGGACCTGTTTCAAGTCCGCACTGCTGAGTCGTCATGAATTCATCACTACACTGTCACAAATGTCTTCCCATGGCGCTTTTCATTGCCGAGTGGTACCAAAAGAAAAGAGCCAGCATTGTTTACGAAATGGCTGTGAAACAGATATTTGATTCTTTTTTTTTTTTTTTCCTCCAAATCTCTTATGGGCAACGGAAGCAAAAGAAGGAGGAAGAAAAAGAGAAGGGCGGTCACTTCAGCAGCGTCAGACAGAGCGAGGAGAGGACGCAGAGCAGAGGGAGAGGGGAGAACAGAGAGGCACCGGGCATCTGAGTTCTCCAGCCACAAACCTGAAATAGCACGCATGTGGACAGAGATTTCTTTTTTTACTTTTTTGCTTTAAATGATGAATGTTTACATTTTGGTACGCAGTGATCCCTGCTTTTATCATAGAATAAGTCCTATACTCCTCGAAGACATTCTTTCCCAAGGGTGTGCCTTTTAGATTTTTATCAGAAACTCAGAGTAACTAAAATAGAAGGTTAAGTCTGAAACTGTCTTAGAAAGAGCAGAGCATGTGTCCATGTTAGGCTCCTCTCAACGCCTGGCCAAGGATGCGTGGACCAAGTGCCTTCAAGGCGAAACCGCAGGAGGCATTTGCTCCCCAGTGCCAACATGCTCCCCAAGTGTGGCGGTGAGCCCTCCTTCAGTCCAGCACCGCAGTGCCTGTCTCACCTCACCCGGGTCCAAACGCTGTCCCCAGCTCCCACAAGCTCCTCTGTCCGTCCTGGCAGGAATGTCAGTGCTCTTTCTCTCCCGTTCAGCTAAAAACCAACTGCAGTGGTTCCTTTCCTTCTGAATCTCCCCCCAGCTGCTGACTCCTTCCCACGTGACCCAAAGACTTATTCTCACCTCCCCCAGCCCAAGCCTCTCTGTCCTTAGCAATCTGCTACTGAGTTTAAAACAGGCCATCAAGAATTTTAGAGATTGGGTGGTGCCTATGGTTCAGTGGGTAGGGCACCGGCCCCATATACCAAGGGTAGTGGGTTCCAACCTGCAACAAAAAAATAGCCGAGCATTGTGGCGGATGCCTGTAGTCCAGCTACTCAGGAGGCTGAGGCAAGAGAATCACCTAAGCCCAAGAGCTGGAGATTGCTGTGAGCTATGACGCCACAGCACTCTACTGAGAGAAACAAAGTGAAACTCTGTCTCTAAAAAAAAGAATTTTAGAGGTTAATAAGTACTTCCTGGGCCTCATGTCAAGGGGAAAGAAAACCAAAGAAATTTGCATAACCCTGTGCAACTATGAAACCAGGTTTAGTGACATCATGCCTTATAAACAAGCCATTCAAAGTACTATCCCCAAAAGATTTTATTCTAAGGATGAGATAATGCCTCGCCAGGTGGACCTTTCCACTAAATTGCTGATTAGACAATTTTATTATTAGTTTAGATCAGTGGTTCTCAACCTTCCTATGCCACGATGTATTTTCATTGTTACAAAGGGTTCACTATCCACAGGTTCGAGAACCACGGGTTTAGATCCTAACAAAGGTCTACTAGAGGAAATGATGACATCACAGAGGCACCTGCTGGGGCTTCGATCACTCTGAGCCATCCCTTCACCCACTCAACCTTCCTCCTTCCCTACAGACAAGGACTCAACGCCAGGCCTCTCTTACCGAGAGATTCACACCATATCCCTCAGGTGTGTTGATAAACATGGCTTCTGCCAGAGATGACAAAATGACTCCAAGATATTTTATGTCAAAGCAACAAGGATTCACTGAAGATCTGCAGGCCTCAGAGACAGGCAGGCAGAACCTTCTGTTGGTCTGATGGTCCTTCTTCTTCGGCCCCCACCAAATCACCAGAGTGAGCCGTCAGCGCTCTCCCCACTTCCTCCAGAAGCAGCCTCTGGATCCTAAACACGATTCTTCATTTGATTCTTTTGATGACAGGGCAATAGCAAAATGCTGCGGCAATCAAAACTGCCTGAAAACAGCAGATTAGCTGTTCAGAGTTTTAATTGAGTTAATCACAGAACCGTCAGCACAGATGCTGTCTGTGGTTCCTCTCATGTAGATTAAATCTTCTAGCTGTCTCCCTGAGATGTCTCTGCCTCTCACCGAGAGCCTGTGTCCCACACCGGACTTAAGGATATTCACTGGAGTGACTTCCACACCTGGTGAGGATGAGGACAGGAGTGAAGATGTGCCAGCCACTTACAGTCTCATTTATTTTTCCAAAAAGTCCTGCCAGGCTCATCCCAATGTCACCATGTTGCAAATGATGTGGTCACTCAGGAAAAGGCGGAATTGGATTTGGAGCCTCTGTCTAATAAATTAGACTCCACTCTTTCCCCCGTTTCCTCCTGTGATGAAACGTAACCAATACTCCTCTCAAGAGCACACGTGCTTGGGTGGCAGCTCGGTTTGTTTAGAAGAGGTCTTGGCCTTTCTTTTGTGAGCTTGAATCATAGGAAGCTAATGCTGAAGAAATTTTCTGAGGCCACCTTGTGCAAGCCTTTAAATAACGATGACAAAAATAAGATCCAGTACATTCCATGACTGAGCCTCTAGTGAGCCACTGACCAGCACCCAGACCAGCCCCGACTGAGGGCAGGATGCTGGCGCCTCAAGGTGCACTCAAGATTGTATAAGAAAAGACTCCTGTCCTAGATGTGTGGGGCTGGTTTTCTCAAGGTACCAGTTTTTCTGGGACACACAGGTAAACGTGGCATTCCGAGGCGACAGTGAGAAGCACCCATACATGGCGGTGATGCTTGACTCCAGGACTCACTGTCATCAAGGGCCCTGGAGAAAAAATGGAGTAGAGCAAATGGAAAGAGATTCCCTAGAACTTCCTCCCCAGTCATTTCTTCCACCTTCTTCTAGGTCTTCTTGGTTCTCTCAGGCCAGAGCTTTGACGTCCCATGGCAGGGCTAGATTTCAGTGACCCTTCAGATCCCTCCCTCCATTCCTGGTTACCTATTTTCCAACAGAGCCCCTTGGCCCGAGTCAACTCATGACTCGCAGACATCTTCTACAGGTGACTTGCCAGCCAGAGACTCCCACTTCTGGCCAGAAACTAAAACCGCAGCTATCAGATTCTGCCCCTTCCCTCCTGTGCTCCTTCCCCAACTTCCTCCAAGCTGGAGGCTGAATGGCCAATGTCTTCAGGAGCCAGGAAGGTGGAGAAATGTGTTAAGTTCTGGGTGTACCTGACAGAGCATGACGAGGAGTGTTGCAAACTAGAAAGTGCATGCCCCACCCACAAAAATTCCCAATTTTTTTGTAAAGAATGTTACTAACCAAATCGCATACTTCTGCAGCCTGGTTTCAATGGACGCTAGTTCCCAAACTCTTCAGGTCCCTACTCTAATTTATAGGCATTACTTTCTTGAAATCCTTTCTTAAAGTCAAATATATCTTCCTAGTATCTTTTTATAGTCACCACTCCTTTACGTCCCCTTAATAATACATATATAATTTGTGCCATTTTATACGGCTTTTGTACTTTATGTACCTTGAGGGCAAGAATACTTTATTTATGTTGTATATCTCAACTTTACATCAGCGACTGCCTCACATTCAGTTTATGAGCACCTCCTAGGATACTATAGTGTATGATTTACGCTATATTCTTTCTTATGAAAGAATCCTTATTTGATGTAAGTTTTATTCCTAAGTATTTACATTCGTGTCATTGGCATCTTCAGAAACTCCTAAGCATGGGGTAGAGGTTAATTTTCTGCATCCCCATAGTTCAGTGGAAAGGGAAACATTCTGGTGTTAATTTGCACAAATACAAATAAACCATCTGGCTTTCTGAACGACTGAGTCACTGTGACACCCAGCCAACGCCACCTCAACCATTTCTCTCCTCTCCTAGAAATCTGCCTTTAATGACTTGTCATTTTGTCATCTGCTGCCCTCTACTGGAAGAAAGGAAGCATGGCAGACAGCGTGGTCCAGAACCCAGGCCCTGAGACTGTGGTTATACAGTGTTACCAGATTTTCTATTATGGAAATAAAGATTTGTGTTAAAGTAAAGTAGGCAAGAGTCAAGGATTCACTTTTGTTGGATGCTAAAGAAATGAAGCTGGGTATAAACCAAGGTGTTATCTTTATACAATAAAAATGCCATCCTAAAAACATAATTTTTTGTTAATGCTTTTTCTACCTCATAAAAGTATATAAATTTCATTTTATATATTTTTCTTTAGTACAGAAGCATGTGTTCATCTTAGGAAGCAGAGATAAGAGACAAAATAAAAATTAAACCACCCTGAATTAAAGGAATACCACCAGCAATATTGCAATTGTATCATTTTAGATATTACTTAAAGCATATATAAAATACAATTTTATTTTGACAAATCTAGGGTCACATTTTGCATCCTGTTTCACCACCTGCTTCTTATGCTGAGGCTCTGAGAGGATACCTGTGTTCTGAAGTGATTACTTACCTGTGTGTTACTCAGAGTGTAGGCTCCATAGATGTGCATTGTAGGTAAAGTCACATCTGACTTTCATCTGACTCTTCTTTCATCGGACTCTTCCAGCTGACTAAATAAGTGAGCAATCATAGCATATTTTACTTACAACATTTTATATAGTTAAAATAATCAATCTGGAAAATAAACTAACGCAACTGTATTATTCATCATGGTGAGTTGTTTAATTGCTTAAGATCCACTACAGTACTGGATTTAAACTTCGTGGATATGGTACTCTATCCCTGCTGTAATAATATTTTAAATTACATTTATATGGAAGGGTTTTTCCCAAAAAATTATAAAAAATATTTAACTCTATTGAGAGAAAATTGCAAATGTGATCAATCAACAGTTATCTTAGAAAGGAGATCATCATTTCTCTGGGCTTGTCTGTTTCGTCCCCGTGTTATAAACACTAGAAAAGGAACCGCATTCACTGAAGGCAAGGCCCTGGCAGTAGGAATGGAAGACAACAGGACCAGATTTAACATTAAAACAGAGCTAAAAACTCCAGGATGGTACTTAAGTGAGCGTGATGGGAACGTATTGTTTCCCTATAATGATTTCAAATGGAAATTACAATTCAATCACAAATAAAAGTAAATTGTAGACAGTGAGGTGAACAAATCTGTTTCACTTGAATTCATGGTGATTATCAAATTAGCAGCTACTCATTCACCACTAACCATTTTCACTCTTCTTGGTCCCCCTAACAGCCCTGCACTGCAGCTTCACGGTGATTGCAACGGTGACAGCTCATCAGGACTGCATTTCAGCTGTGCTCTCATCTTCTCTGTTTTGCCTGTTCCTTGTTTGGCAAAAAGAGAAAACAAAAGAGCATTAGGGGATTGAGAACAAGCGTCTGTACCTGTTTTCAAGGTTATGCAACACCAGATGAAGGCCCTAACATCTGGTTCCAGGCTGCCCTCCTGACCTGTCTCTAGAACTGCCCCCTCCCAGCTCCACTCCAGCCACAGTGGTCACCACGCTGTTCCTCTATGCACCACACACAGTCCTGCCTCGGGGCCTCTGCACCTGCTGCTCGCTCAGCTAGAATACCATTCCCACCTGCATCCTCCATATTTATCATCCTGCTTTATTTCATCAGGGTATGGTTCAAAAATCTCCCCTTCAGAGAGGATGGCCTTCCCCGATGAACCCTTTTTAAAATAGCACTCATGATCAAGTCTTGGTGGCCAATGCCTGTAGTCCCAGCTACTCATGAGGTTGAGGTAGGCAGGACTGCTTGAGCCCCAGAATTTGACACAGCAATACCCCATCTAAAAAAGAACAAAATAGCACCCCCTCACTCTGCTTTGTTTCTTCTCAAAACATTTATCACTACCTGACATATGTTATACATTTGGGGTATTTTTCAATTGTTAGTGATATGTAACAGCTATACACATATTCATGGGACATGTGATAATTTGATATATTCATATAAGCAAGACAGAGTTAACTGGGATATCCATCACCTTAAATATTTACCTTTTCTTTATGGTAAACTGAGGGGTTTGGTTTTTTTTTTTCCTTTAACCATTACCCTTGACTTTAGCTTACTATATTCCTTTATTAAAGGAACTCTGTATCACCCAGGAAATTCCAACTGAGGAGGTCCAGGGTAGTTCTGCCTGTACCTATGTTTAAAAGCTCACCAGAAAATTTTCATGCACACCCTGGGTAAGAGCCACTGGTTTAATAGATACCATAGCTGTTGGAGTAATAACATCTGGACTAAAATTCCAGGCTGACAGGCATAAGACAGTACAACTCGAGGCCCAGTCAGTGGCCCGGTATTAATAATACCCATGTCCCAAGGTTGTGCCGAAAATAACAGGGGTAATGCATGTGAGACAACCTCTTGAACTTGCAAGTGCTGTATAAATATTCATTATTAGCGCCCTATCTCTTCTCTGAAAGTGAACTCTACATTTTAGAGAAAGGAGAAAAATTCTAAATACTAATAAAATCTATTTTTAATAAGAACCACCAGCAATCTTTCTGAATCGGATTGATAAAATCAGTTGCTTTCTTAACTCAAAATTGTACAACCCTTTTTATCTCCCAAAACAACGCTAAGAAAACAAATATAATTTGGCCAATACTTATAGTCAATCTAAATAATTCCATATTCCGAAATGCAAAATCACTAGGAGCAATTCTGCCCGCCTTGCCCACAGAGGCGTTGGTGCTCTTTGCCACTGTGCGGGTGAGGAGGCCGCCTTCCTGGGGCTGAGAGCTCCCAAATGTCCCCTGTCCCTGCTCCCTTGCTAAGGTGGAAGGGACTTCTCCGCCACGGGGCACACAGGAGCTGGGACAGGTGGAGGTGACCAATAGCATTATTCAGAGCTGAACAGCTGTTCAGGAGGCAGCAAGCAGAAAGCAGATATTGTGGCAACACCAGCTCTAATCACATATGAGTCAAACGTGATCTCCGAAGGGGCAGGGTCCTGATAAAAAGCAATCTGAGTATTGATGAGGCTTTGACTCTGGCCAGCCGGCCTGTGTCGCTGAAAAGGTCTCATATAACAAAAGTGGCTCTGTGATAAGAATTGTCCTCCAGAGAATTGATCTATGGCCGCCTTTTATGATAGAAACCAGTAGGAAAGGACTGACGAGCACACAGGTGGGAACGTTTTGTTATTCACGTTTAGGTAATCAAAGTAATACACGTTTTATAGATGGGCTTCTATTTATAAACGCGGCTGTCCAGGTTTCATTAGATCAAGAGTGACACCTAGTGGAAAAGCTTTACTAAAGCTTTACTTGTTTTCTGTCCAAAAAAAAAAAAAAAAAATTAATATAGTTTTGTAAAAATTATTCCACGTGTAACCCAGGTGTCATAAAAGCAATGTCTTTGAAAACTGCAACCAAAATCCTGTGACTCCAATAACTATAGTTACAATGAAAGCATACTGACAGGCTGGAACTACATTTAAAACAAGCCAAAAAATACGTATGAGAAATAATGATGAAGAAAAGAAACAGTTAAAGAAATAACACAAACCTTTGCCCCAAACTTCTTTAGAATTGAAAAAATATTCCATCACAGGGAAAGAGAACAATTACAAATTGAGTGGGAATCAGTAGGACTGTCTGGATTGAAAGCAGGTGACAAGGGGTGGCGAGTGCCACTGGCAACCAGGCTGAGCCGCCTGGCAGTGGGCTCTGGAACCCCTGCTCACTCAGTATCCCTGAACTGCTGTGCTCACATATCCCAGCTCACGCCGAGCAGGGCTACCTGGATGCCGCCACGGGCTTCTCATTCCAGATACTATCTTTTTATTTCTGACCCTAGAATCAGGGCATGTAACTTAATGCCCAGTTACGGACCACAAAACAGAGCTACTGCAGTCAGGACTGCTCCAAGGAAATTCAATACATTCACTCACGATAGCCACATAGATGTGTATTTGCCCTTTTTGATTTTCATAAAGAATTCATTCTGCCTCCTAAATGCCCTCTGGAATACTATTTTGTTCCCCTCACTTCCAGGAAAAACCATTTGCTGTTATTCAGAAGAAGGATTTTACCAGCCCCTCACGAAGGCTGCCATAGCTTGCTATTGCTTGAAGCTTCCTATCAATGTTGCAGCCCTGCCTGGCACCATTGCCACCTTCCGGGATCTCACCTCCTTCTCACCCACACTTCTCTAAATCGCCTTCTCACAGGATTCTTGAGGCCCCCACCCAGGGTTTCCATCCCACAGTGTTCCCACCCAGGGGCTCCCTTCCAGCTGCCTCACAATGACTCCTCTGAAACTCACTGAGTAAACATCAATTTGCCATGAAACAGCTCCCACTCGAGCGTCTCCGTTCCTCTAGGAACACGTACTTTATGGCTCCCCAGCCTGGTCTGCACCAGGCTGTCGGTTTGCTCTGGCAGCCCTGTTGAGCCTAATGGCATAATTCACTCCTGTTTGTTTAATTGGTTAAATCAAATTAAAATCTGGTTTTGGCTGGGATATAGTGTGCTCACTTGTGTGCATTTTAATTTACACACATGCACCCAGGGCTGAGACCCAGAGGCACAGTTTAAAAATTGAAAGTTTTCAAAGCCATGTTGATGACAGTCACCAACAGTTAACAGACTTCACAGCCAGCGTCTATTTAAAATAAGCTTAATTACTGGTCTTTGCCACCCAAGGAGGTATTGCTCCCTCCTTCAAGATCCCCGAACCAGAATCACTAGGTAAGTTCCATAATAGTACGCATTCTTGGGCCCCATCCTGGATCTCTGGGCAGAGACCTAGAATCTGATTTCCACAAACTCTCACCAGCCCAGATGAAAGTCATGTCTGTGACGTATGAGTCATCTTGATTTTTGCCCTATCTATGTACCAACCCAACTGCAATTTACCTAATATGTGCATATGAATTAACTTGTATTTTTGCATAAATGAGTTTATTTTTCAAAACTACATCACTGCCGTGAAATCATGACTGTGATGTATGCATATGTTTATTTTTTCTAATATGAAAAAATGGAAAAGAATAGCATTTAAACGTCTTTAAATGTTCTTTCCTATAGCCATAAGGATAATTTTTGTACCAGTGTAGGGGGTGTATGTATAATATCTGAGAAGATAACTGAAGGAAATAATCTCTGAGCCCACCTTTCCTCCAAGGACTCTCAGGAAAATTGTGAATAGGGAAATTTATATTGAGGATTCCTGAATTCAAACATCGAGGGCTCTATTCTTTACCCATCCCCTCCTTCCTTTACTCAGTAATCAAATAAATCGCTGAGGGTGGGGACTGGATGCTACGTAATTCCAATATAAACTCAGGTAAAAACCATCATCTCATTTCCCCTTCAGAAGACATTTCTCCCCAATTAGGAACCTCCATTTCCCCCTACTACTTCCATGGGGCTAGCTAACTTTTACTCATAGACGGGGATGAAAAAGACTCCAGCTTGTTAAAGTTCTCACAGGTACAGATCAGAGGAAAAACAATGCCTTGACTCTAGAATTTCAGAGAAAACCGGTTTCCAGAACTGTCCTAAACTCACACTATTCAGTGTGTCTGTGCATCTACCATGGAAGGCTTTGTTTTCTTTCTTTGATTATCCCTTTCTTCTTAGTCTCTGTTTTTCCTTTTATTAGTTAAAAATAAATGACTTTTTTTTCTTATTTCAAAAGTAAACGTTCAAAGTAAGAAAAATGGAAACGTAAAAATAAGTAATAGGTAAGCACGTTAAGGAAAGGTCTATAATACTACCATGGACGACCACCTTTAATGCCTCAGGATATGCATCAAACGTTTTCCAGAACGTGAGTCACGTTAGTATTTAGAGACTGATGCTGAACTCATTGCTATGAAAGGAAGAGAGAAACTTTTCCTCCCTCCTTCCCAAGATGACTTTGTATTCTAAGTTTGAGCTTCCTAATCTCTGTGCCTTAATATATTTTAGTTGCAGAGCTAAAAACAGAAGCTGGGAGGTACCAGAAGGCTAACATTCCATCCACCCAGAAGGAACCTGGTGCTGAGAGTGGAGACCAGAACCAGGAGGACAGGTTTTGCTGGGATGGAGACCAGTAACAGAGAGTTCGAGAAATAGCAAAGACCCACATCCCACTTCCAGAGAGGCCTTGAATGGTTTGCAAGAGGAACTGAACCCCAGATCTTTGGCCTTGTCCTGCAACAAAAGATTCCTGTGCCCACGTTGGCACAGAGGAAAAAAAAATCCACTCTCTTAGAAAAGACAATGAGCACCACGTAAACTCCTAAAATCCTCAACAGCTTTTGAATCAAGAATTGCCTACTAAATCTCAACTGAGATGGAATTTTCCACCAGTCCTGGTGGGTGGGAGGGGCAAAATCTAATTTAAAGTTGTCAAAGCCCATTGACCAAAACCACCATACCTCTGGATCATCTCCAATAAAAGAGAATTAGGAGAGTTTCTTATAGAATTTGAGCTTTATATGGATAATTTTAAAGAGAAATTAGGGAAGCAGGGATAAAATCTGGATTGGATCCTGTCAAAAAGAAGGGCGGAATGGTAATGAGTGATTAAATTCTTACCTTAGCAAGGAAAGGAACTCAAGTGGGTGAGAGTTGTCATTAGCTTAAGGGAAGAAAAAGTATCCAATGTACTCAGCCCTACTATGAAACTAATTTATAGCTTTCATATGAAAGCTATAACCCAATTATAGCCCAAGAACATGGGGAAATGGGAGAGGGAGGGGAGGGAATGGGGGAGGATGAGTGGAGTGAGGGTGTTTGGTGGGACCACACCTATAGTTCATCTTATAAGGGTACACGTGAATCTTTCTAAATGTAGAATATAAATGTCTTAACACAATAACTAAGAGGATGCCATGAAATCTATGTTAACCAGTTTGATGAAAGCATTTCAAATTGTATATAAAACCGGCACACCGTGCCCCATGACTGCATTAATGTACACAGCTATGATTTAATAAAAATAAAATAAAATATAGATTCTTACAAGTGAAAAAAAAAAACAGTCATATGTTTGAAGAAGATATTTAGTCATTTTTGTGATTATAGAGTAGCTGTGTCTTGATCTTGTTCCAAACATGGTCACCAGTACCTTTAAGCACCGTTTATGTCCATAATGCTTAAAGCATTGTGTTCCCTTGGCCACTTCATGATCCGGCTGCCAGCAGCAGTAATTTTTACTTTCCTAAACAAATAAAGGCATATCTCATCTCTTAAGCCAAATGTATAGCCATTACACATATTCACATATTTTTTTACAAATGTAGAATTATACTATATATACTAAATAGTATATATAATACTATATAATAATAATCTACTTCACATAATGATACATCCTCAACAGCTTTACGTACAGTATTCATCTATACCACATTAAATGTATAAATGGTGCTCTATTGTGCAGGTGAGCCAAAAAATGTAACATGTTTGATTAGTCCCCTACTGCTTGACATTTAGAATGTTTCCCTTTGTGTGCGTGCATACGTTTGTGTGTGTGTGTGTGTGCACTGTGCACGCACGCGCGCGCGTGTGTGTGTGTGTGTATTAGTTTCCTAGAGCTGCCACAACCGCATGGCATAAGTTGACTTTCTTTTCGAGGACCCAACAAGAAGGATACAACCTGTGGGTATCCCTCTGAGCTGGGTGGTGATGAGAGAATGAAAGAAATAAAGACAAGAGACAAGATGGGATTTAAAAGAGTGGGCCTAGGGGCCTACTGCCCCCTGCTAAGAGGAACAGTGAAGGCCCCTTCTTCCAGGTTAACTCCGTATTCATTACATAGTCTTCAAGTCAGCCAATAAGCAACACCAGGAAAAGCAAAAAACAGGACTAGATATGTCCTCACTTTTGTGGTGCTTACAACTTCAACTAAGCTACTCTTTACCTGAATCAATTTACAAAACAAAGAACTGAGATGCAGTTTATGGAACAAGGAACAAGACCTAGGAGGAGGATGCCAGAGTAGACAGCAGGTTTGACCATGCACAGTTTCCTAGGGAGGCAATTAAGTCTCCTGGTCCCTGTGAGTAGACAGACTGATGGCTGGCCTATAACAGAAGCAGGGGAGAAAGAAGTTGTCCCTCTTATCTTGACTCCAAAGAGGTTGTTCCTCTTTTACAAAGAACCTGAAGTACGTGCTGCTCCCAGCACATCTCCCAATGGCTCATTGCCCCTGAAGACCTTTGTACAGGCTCTCTGTGGGGGAAAGGTCAGGCCTCAGCAAGGCATTTCTTGTCCTTATTTCCAAGACCTGTGCCGCTGTTGTTCAGCTGTTTGCGGACTCCCGATACACACTGTGGGCTCCCTGGATACACACTCTCTTCAGCATCCACATCTTCTATTTTTCCTGTATCCTACTTCTCACAAGCTGCATCCCTAAACTAATTTTTTATTAACAAAAACATTTTGTAAAAAGTCCAATTTAGGTGGGTCCTTTAAAAGGGGGCTCCTTCTGCCTCTCCTCCTTCGGCCTTGTCCTCCCTGTGTTTCCACCCATACTTTCTTATAATTCTAGAGGTCAGAGGTTCAAGATCAAGATGTTGGCAGGGGAGACTTTATCCTCAGGCCCCTTTCCTTGACTTGAAGACGGGTGCCTTCCTCAGTGTCTCCACATGGTCTTCCCTCTGTACTTCTACGTCCTAACTGCCTCTTCTGTAAGGACACATGTCATATTGGTTAGGTGCCCACCCCTGCGACTCATTTTATCTTAAGTTCCTCTTTAAAGCCCTTCTCTCCAACACAGTCAGATTCTGTAATACTAGGTGTTAGGACTTCCACATAAGAATTGGGGGGGACACAGTTCAGCCCATAACAGAACATGTATGTGTTTTTATAGTCAATGCTGTAATGAACATCTCTGCATCTACAATTTTGTTACATTCCTGGTTGTTTTCCTTAGGATAATTTCTAGAAATGGGATTGCTAAGTAAAAGTGAGATCACAGTTGAAGCTTTTGGGCAATGGCCTCACATTGTCCTTGACAAGTTGTCGCGATGTATACTCTGACCAAGCGCAATGGAAGAGTGAGTTTAGCTCTGTTTTCTTCATTGTGCTTTGTAATTTTGCAATTATCCACTTTATTGGTTTCATATTTGGTAGATTTCCCTCCCTCCACATAAGTTCAGATCATCCAAACACATTAATGAGACCAAGACTATAAGTTTAATGATTTCGAGAGGTGGGAGTTGTCATCAGAAGTTAAGTAAACAAATCAAAGAGAATGTCCTACTGATAACACATCAGGATTGTCATTTCCAGACACAAAGGACAGCATAAAGTATTTCACCGACAGAAATAGCGCCTGTACTTTTATCTCAAGGATTTAATGCCCTATTTTGCTCTACATTAATCTCTTTCTATTCTTTTTTTTCATCTCTGTCACTATAGAAAAATACATGAATCTCAAGAAACATTTAAAAAGAAGTTTAATTATCTTCTAAACACCATCTGATTCCATTAGAAATCTTTTGGTTGCAAGTGATAAAATAAAAACTCAACTCTAAATGGCTTAAGCAAAGAAAAAAAGAAA
>CAUYQV010180755.1:0-26685 GCA_963574575.1 Galagoides demidoff
CACAGGCGCCCGCCACAACGGCTGGCTACTTTTTGGTTGCAGCCGTCACTGTTGTTTGGCGGGCCCGGGCTGGATTCGAACCCGCCACCTTGGGTGTATGTGGCTGGCGCCTTAGCCACTTGAGCCACAGGCGCCGAGCCGGCAACAAGGTCTTGAGGGGGAGGGGCTGACCTCAGGCAAGGACTCAAAGAGACCAGGCTTATAAAGCACCTAGGGCAAGTCCCCCCCCACCCCCATTCACTGTCCTTTGCACAAATATTTACTGTCTATCCTGCTCCAGGCAATGTCCTAACAGTGGTGACTAGGACAAGAGCTCTCTAGTGGAGTTGACACTCCAGTGCCGAAAGCAGATAATAAACAACAAAATAAACCACAAAATGGAAAGAGCTGTCACAGAAGGGGCATCTCAGTTGGGGGGGGTGGGAAAGGGAAGATAAAGACTATAAGAAGTTCTTACTAGGCCCATGGTAAACATCTAACCACTCCGGCTGAGTCAACTCCCTCCCCCTCACATACACACAGCCTTCAAATTCTGCCCGACCAGACTTAGCACACCTCCAGGGCTGGGGGATTCCAACTGTCCATCTCCAGCCCCCTAAGGCCATTAAGAGGAAGCTAGGTGGGGCAGGGCTATGGGGCCCCCTCATTCCTTTCTAGCAGAAGGGTGCTGAGGCCAGAGTCATCACATGACAGTGGGAGTCACCCTCCTGGAAGCCAGTTGAGCTGGTGGTGATGGCACCTCTGAAGCCTACATAGATCCTCTGATCCTGCCAGCCCCCACCCCAGCTGCTAAAGGCCTCCACCTAAGACACAGTCCAAGATTTCTGGGAACATGGCTAGCTCCAAGGCCTCCTCCACCAGCAAGCCCTCCCTGAGTCTCTCTGCACTGGCAAACAGAAGCGCTTTCCTGGACAGTCTAGTGTGGATCTGAGTCCTAGTCAGGCCTTCTTCAGGGCCAGCAGGAGGCTTACTCAAGCGCAGCAGGGAAATGCTTCATAAACTTCAAAGCACCGCATACAATCCTGGGCTCCTACATCTGTGTGTTCATGGGTGCTGTGACTAAATCGAGGAGGAAGGCAGTCCTGCACCATAGCCTCCACCCCAAACACACAAGCCCATGGAGCTGTGGGAAAGGAGGAGGAGGAGGTGCTGGGCTAAGCTGGAAGTGGTAAGAGAGGCCTGGAAAACCTCCTCTCCGGAGCCTGCTGGGATCAGCAAAGAGAATAAAATAGCCGAGTTGGGAGTGGCAAGGTCCCTCCACTCTCAGAGGCTCAAATAAGGGTTTATTTGAAGGGAGTATTGCTCTGAACATCCCAGCGGCCCTGAGTCATATCAACCATCAACTCCATTTTCGGCCGCTTGGGGGTGGCTGGAAAAAAGCAACCACGGAGTGGTAAGGTTTGAGGGGCGTCGGGTTGACCCGACAGATAAAAAGAAAAGTGGAGCTGTGAGTTGGGACCTGATGACAGGTTCTCCCTCCCTCATGGGATCCCAGGAAGGAAACAGGTCACTGCAGAGGAGGTGAGATGCCAGGGCCCATGATGGGCCCACCTGTTGCGTGGGGGCGAGCACCAGGCGCTGGGTGCCCGAGGGCCATGCGTGCCTGTGTACGTGCGTGGGTGTGCGCGCACGTGTGCTGAGGCCGCGTGTGCAGGGACCGTGCGTGCGTGTGCGGTGTGGTGCGCGCGCGTGTGTCCCGAGTGTGCACGGGCGTGGCGGCTGCGGGCGCGCGACCCGGCCGCGGTAGTGCGTGCCCGTCGCTCTGCGCGCCCGCCGGAGCGCAGCATCGCCTCCGGCCAGGAGTGTGCATGCGTGGGGTGAGTGAGCGAGTCGGGGGCCGGGCAGGGTGGGCTGCGGAGAGCAGCCGCGGGGCGCTGCTGTTCCCAGGACGCCCTGGCACAGGGCCCAGCCCCCAGGTCCCACGGCGAGGCGAGGAGGCAGCTGGGACCAGCCGGCGCCCCCCTCACCAACAGCTGGCTGCGGCCGGGAGAGACTGGGAGGGGACGTCGGGAGGGGCCTGCAGGCCACTAGGCCGAGTCTCGCGTCCTCCCTCCCGGGTGCTGTCGCGGGGTGCAGCCGCGGAAGGGCGGGGTCCCAGGGCAGACAGCCTGCGGCCCTCGAGGAGCCCCGAGAACAAAAGGAGACGGCCACCGCTCCTCAGTGGTCAAAACAACCTGCGCTGGCGGCGGCCCAAGGCCGGGCCGCGGCCTGGGAGCCCTCCGCCTTAACCCTTTCGCCGCCGCTGCCTGTTTCCTGTTGCTCTCAGGAGGCCCAAGAGACCGACCCTCTTCAGGAGCAGGCGAGGTGCCGGCTAGGTGCGGGCTCGGGCCACTGTCGAACGGAAGTGGGACGCGACCCAGGCACGCCGCACTCCCTGCCGCCCTCGGGTCTCTTCCACCTCGCGCCTACTCCCTGCCCCGCCCCCTTTCCCACCTGGATTCCGGAAAGACTTGCCAACTCACTGCTACGTGAGGCTGGGAGGATAGAGAAAACTGATCCGACCTGATCGCTCCGCAGACGTTTTTATAGCCCACCTCCCTTGCTGCTAGGCTTTTGCAGGCGGCGCACTCCGCACCCTGTATGCGGGGAAGAGAGGTGCGTCCTTTCGCAGGGCGAGGGCACAGGTATGGCGGGGCCTCAGGCACACACCGCCCCGGGGGCTGGATTCCTTAAGAACGAACCCCCAGTCCTCTGCGTAACCCGAGTGCCTGAAACCTACCGGTATCTGTATGTGTTGTCTCTCTCGCGTACCCCCTTCCCCGCCTCCTGCCCCCGCGCCCAAGACACAAGCAGCTCCTGGACCATGCTCTGGGGCTGGACTTGCCCTGCGCAACCCCGACCGGGAGCAGGAGCCAGGGTGGGACCCAAACACCGCTAAATGCGGCGTAGATGCCACGGGTACACGAGATCGCACCTCCTGGGCAAGCCGGTGTCTGGACAGAACCTAAGCCGAGGCTGGAGCCGAAGTGGGCTCCGAAGTACGCGCTGCCTTTGGCACCCTTGCCACCACCCCACCCCCCTTCCCCGGCCGAGAAGGGGCTTATTCTCGGGCTCCTGGGAGGTGGGGGCAGGGCCCCAGAAGCTGAACGGATTAGGGATCTAGGTTGGTCCAATAAAAAGCAAGCCCCGGTTGCCCTCTTTCCCTAGCACCTACTGGACCTCGCTTCCCAGCCCTAGGTCACCCAGCGCCCGGCGCCAGGCTCACGGGCTGCAAGGGTCCAAAGTTCACTGTCAGGAGAGGAGGGGGCGGTCAGAAAGTGGGGGTTGAAGGTAATGAATGAAGAAGTAGCCTCAGCCACCGTGGTAACTCACCTCAGCGCTGACCAGGCGCAGGTAGCAGAGAGACAGGAAGAGCGCCCAGCAGCAATTCATGCCGACTCCGGGCCCGGCCCCACAGGGCCCCGGACGCGTAGACCGAGCGCGCCGCCCCCGCGGCCAGGGTTGGGGGCTGGGGAGGGGGGTGGGCTCGGCTCGGATCTGCGGCGATTAGGCGCTCAGGCCGCTGCAGCCGTTGCTCACCGGCATGGCCCCCGGGCGACGCCGCCCCCGGCCCCGGCTCCGTAGCTGGGGGACTGGGGAGGACCTGGGTGCGGGGACCTGGGTCCGAGGCCGCTACCTGGGCGGATCCCAAGCCTGAGTGAGCATCCACGGCCGGGGGGCTGCGTAGCGAACCAGCCGAGGCGTCTAGCCGTGTGGGGGCGCCCAGGGGACTCCAACCTCCAAGAGGAAAAGGAACACAGCAGTCGATGTTTCGTCTTCACTCCCTGGCTAAAGGCGTTTTCCTCTGCCCGCCGGCTTAGCTTTTTTGCAACATTTTCTGGAAAGGCCCCCCCCAAATCGCGAAGCACAGGGCTGAGCCCCTCAAGGCTCAAATCTCCCCTCAAAAACTTTTTCCAAAGTTGGCTTTACAGCAGCGGCCCAAGTACCCGGGCGGGGAGAGGTGTAAACTCCCGCCCGGGCCGGGTGGGGGGCGGGAGCGTGTGCGCCCTGGCTCAGGGCCCGGTCGGCAGGCACGGCTGCTCTGCGTGCGCGGCGTGCCCGTTGAGCGCTCGGCCGACAGGTGGAGGCGGCGCGAATCCTTCGGTCCGTCTGCCCGCGGGTTCGCCGTACCGGGCGTCCTCTGCGTTTTGCAAGCTGCGGCTGCTCTGGCTTTCTCTTTGCAACGAGGTTGGAGGGTGGGCTTTTTTTTTTTTTTTCCCTTTTTGCGCGTGTGTGTATGTGTGTGCGCAAAATATCTCTTTATCTCGGGGATAAAAAATGGGCACTGGCGGCCAGAGGGGAGCCCTCGGGGAGGTAGCCGGGGAGGCTGCGGGTGCGCGGGGAGGCTGGCGGGCCGCTTCTGCTGCAGAAGTTGCCACCCTTTCAGCTGTTCCGGCCTTTATAGAAGGGAGAGTGCAGAGGTGGGTGGAGACAGCCTTTCCTCTTCTGGCCCAGAGTCAGCCCCGAGGGGAGGGGGCAGGAGCTGGGGAGGGCCTGGGGCGAGGGTGGGGGCGCTTAGGGGTCTCTAAGAGCCAGGTAGTCTCTCCTTCCATGAATCTGGCCCTAAGAAATGAGCTAAGGGCCTCATCCCTCTGCACAGAGACCATGAACAAATTCGGAGCCCACTGTGGGGATGTCTCCAAGGCCAAGGCCAGGAGTTCAGGCCCCCCTCCAGGAACCTGACATTTGCACTCTGGTGCAGGCATGGTGGGAAAGGACTCAGGCTCTGCAGCCTGATGGCTTGGATTCAGATCCTGCCCTGGCACTGAATAACTTGGGTC
The DNA here is from genome assembly GCA_963574575.1 of Galagoides demidoff. Lineage (NCBI taxonomy): Eukaryota > Metazoa > Chordata > Mammalia > Primates > Galagidae > Galagoides > Galagoides demidoff. The sequence continues at coordinate 4,761 of CAUYQV010180755.1, forward strand.
ACCTTGGGCAAGTCACTTCCCTGTGTGCTCCTCTATCTAGCCTCAAAGTGTAGGTAGGTTATTGTGAAGATGAATGCCAGAAAGGGCAAAAAAGCACCACGAGGTGAGCACACAAAACCCAGCAACCAGTACATTCAGCTGTGGGCTGGGTCCGAGTCTCCTCCTCCTAGCTGGTTGCCTGGCACACAATAGGCACTGCCAGCATTGGCTGAATATGAATTTGTTGAACTGCAAAGTCATACAAACCCCCACAACCCTGCTGTATCCTCTCAGGGCTACCAACACGATCCTCCCAGCACCCTGATGTTTACTATCTCCCTCAGCCCCCAGGTTCGGGGGGCCCAGGGGCCCACCCACACCAGCATTCATACAGTTAACGCCTTCCACCCCCAGTCAGGGAGCTGCTGCTATGTCCCTGCCTTCAGTAGTCACACTGTCACAGTCACAGAGTCACACGTACTCTCACGCTGAGCCCAGCACCCACCACTGGCTCCTGCGTCTCCTAGCCTTCTGGCTTTAAGGCTGCTGCACTGTTTCTGTTGTCCGCCCTTGGTACCCAAACATATCCCTTTGGAGTGTCAGCCTGCTCTTCACACATGTGCCCACTGAGAGAGTCACACTGTAAATGCCATCTCCTTATAAACTGTCTTCTTGGACCTGGACAGGGTGGAACAGAGGAGGGAGACAGGCACCCACCCTCTGCTGACTACCACCCAGCAGCATGGCACAGTGGCAAGAGGCAGTTTGGGGACACATCACCTTGGTTCAAATCATGGAGTGGTCAGTTGCTGGGCTTGTCTCTGGGAAGGTTATTTTACTTCGCAGCATCTCATTTTCTTCCTCTGTAAACCAGAGATAAGTCTATAACTGTAGGTAGGAAGAGATTTCAGAGAGATATGGGAAAATTTTAGGGATGATGGAAATGGGTGTCCTCTTTGATTGTGGTGATGGGCTTATAGGTGCACACATATAACAAAACCAATAGTTTATTATACCCCAGTGCAGTTGTAAAGAATTTCTGCCCACTTCATAGAGTGGTCTGAAGGATCAGAGATGATCCATGCAGAGACACTTAGCATATGGTTCTTTCAAGATAGCTTTCAAGGGTTCAGTAGTGTCTAAGCACTGTTCAGGCACTGGGGAGATAGGTGGGAACTAGTCATAATACTGACAGGTCCCATGGTTGGCAGAGCTACCATGGAGAAGGACAGACAGATACATAAGCAGATAAATTAGGAAACAGGAGGACAAGGGGTTTGGGGGGGAGATAATCCCACAACACTAGATTTGAAGTAAAGACTCCAAGATAAAACCCCTGTTTAACTGAGATAGCTGGTTGATCTTGACCTTGAGCTTTTGTGTTCTTATCTATAAATTGAATGATAATGGCTTCCATTATTATTGAGCTAACTGTGGTAGGCAGTATTCTATTTACTCTACCTGTAGCCCGTCAGTGCTCCTGTGAGGTAGATTACTCCTGTCTTACAAATGGTGAAATTGAAGCACAGAAAGGCTAAGCAACTTATTCAAGGTCACACAGCCAATAAGTCATAGGGCCTAGACTGGCAGTCCAGCTAGAGAGCCCACATGCATAAGCCACTATGCTATGCTATTTCCCAGCAGGTAATGATGATGATGGTGTGGACAATGACCCTTTTTACATAGGGCTTCTTGTGAGCCTCACATGCGTTAATATATGTAAAAGCGCTTTAAAAACACTTTGCCAACTAGAAAGAGTTGTGCCAGTGTGAGCGCTGACGCAGGTTCAAAGTGCTGTAGAAATACAGAGGAGGAAGCACACAGCTTGGCCTGGGGGGTGGGGTGGACTGAGTGGGGAGGCAGGGGGAGCTACTTGGAACAGCATCAGTGAGCACCTACTGTGTACAGACCTTGTGTGAAGAACTGATGAATAGTGTGAGGAAGGAGACTCAGTCTTAGCGCTCAGGAGACTTCCAGGCTTAAGTGAGATGACACAGATTTCAATCCAGATGTCTCTGTACACAGGCCAGAAATGGCAGGACAGGGACCAGCAGAGGTAGCAGGCATGGTACACAGGCCTGAATGCCATGCTAAGAAGTGCCCCTTTTCTGTACTCTCTCCTTATAGACAAACAGTTTCTAAAGAACACCACCTTTACTTCTCCTGCCAGGCTCAGCTTAGTGGACACCTCCTCCAGGAGGCCTGCCAGGCTTGGTGCTTGCTTGGATCTCACAGCATCTGCCCATTTATCAGCCTAGCACCTGACTGGATTCAGGGTGAGCAGGGCCTCCTGCCAGCTCCCAGTATACAGTGGTTGCTCAGTAAATGTCTGCTGAAGGAACAAATAAATGATTAAATATCTTGCCTATTTCTTCTGAGTCCTGGTCAGTTGTTGTAAAGATGCTAGGCCCTTCCTAAAAGGTAGAAAGAGGTAATGAGGGCTTGTGGCATGAGCCTCTTATCTTGGAAGCACAGGGCCCCTGAGGGGCACCCCTGCAGAGTCACAGTGAAGAGTCTCTTCTGCATTAGGGCCACTGAGGAATCAGGTTCTCCAGGAGAGCAAGAAATAGATTGTTGTCCATGTTATGGAGGCCACACCCCTACAACTCTCCACCCTTCACTCTATGAGGGGTATGAGGGGTCTGAGGCAAACAGGAAAAGAGCAACCATAGTCCTCAGCTGGGTTTTGGGGCAAGGGGCCTGCACAAGGACAGGGACTTTTAGACTTTTAGACTGTTTGGAGCTATCTCATCTACTACAAATATCTTACACCCCAGGAATGGGGCCCAGACCCAGGTGAGGAAGTACCAAGCAGGGCTTCTGTTCAATCCTGGGGGTGGACTCATGCCCTCATGACTAGAAGGGTGAAATTACATGGAAGGGGGACCTCCACTCTGCCAAGAGGGCACTGGCAACACCTGTGCCAGGTCTGACCAACTCTTCCAGACCCCTGCTGTCCCAGCATCCACCCACCCACCACACCCCACACCCCCATCTGGCTATATTACTAGATGGAGGAAGAAGTGGAACTCCCAGCTGGGGACACTCCAAGGCCGTACCTCAGGTGGTCTAAGACTTTAGCCTAGAGCTGTATGATGGCAAAGCCCATACCCTATACCATTCCAGGTGGACTTGATGAACTCCTCCAGACCCCTGCTGTCCCAGCCCCACCACTCCCCACCCCAATCTGGCTATCCTTAAAGCACCTCCTTACCCTTTGCCTTGTATTGCCCTTACAGCCAACTAGGGAGGGAGGCATTACCATCATGTGTGCCCATTGTGCAGATGAGGAAACTGAGGCTCAGAGAGAGCAAGAGATTAGGCTTTCCATCAGAGACTGCCTGGGTCAAAGCCCTGCTCTACCATTTCCTAGCTCTGTGACCTTAAGCAAATTACTTAACCTCCCTGAGAGTTTCCTCATCTGCAAAATATGGGTAACAGTGGTAGCCACTTCACTGCATAGTGTGAGCACTCCACAAATGTTGGTCGCTATGATCATTATTACTCATGTTGAGTGTGTGGGCACACATGCCAGGAGAGGGCCTGAGCCTAAGAAGGGCCCAGGACTTCACCTGGAGAGGGAGGGGTTTGGCTTTCCATAGAGCCCACACCACGTCTGTTGGAGATCCCTCACCCTGACAAGGCTCTGGCCACTGTGACTGTGAATACCAGGGAGGCAGGAGAGAAGACCCCAGGAAGGCAGACAGACAGACCCCCTGGGCTTAGGCTAGCCTGGGGAAGGCCACCCTGCAGCCTTGGGTCTTGTCCTGTATACAAAGGCAAGGGAAGCGCAGTGTTTGTTTTCCCGGGGCTGAGCCAGGCATTTTTAGCTCCTCCAGGCTCCAGACAAGGAAGAGGATGTTTGGACGGGGCAGCTGGGATCTACCTGCCCTGGAAACTGGCTGGAATTAGAGTGAAGCCCTCCTGCGGTGAGGGGAGCTGGCCCAGATGGGCTACAAGGTGACCCCACCTGGGTCCTGCACTGGGCCCCCCACCTCTTGCAGAGAAGGCTAATCCTAATTGTATCCTCTGCTGCTCACCTGCAGCCTCCAATGTGCTGAATTATCACATGGAAGATGACCTCACCTACAGTGACCAGCCCCAGGAGGAAAGATTAACATTTTACCACCAAAGAAAGGGAGGCTGCCTTAGCCATCTCCCTCCCAGAGACCTGATGCTCTGTTGTGTTCATCCCTAGAGGAAGCAGAGCCTGAGGCTCAGAGAGGTGTGCCAGCATCACCCAGCAAGGAAGTAGCAGTGCCAGGATTCGATCCAAGGCTGTGATGTCCAAGCCCACGCTTTTGCCACCTCCTTGTCACATGATACCTCCCTGTGTGGCCAGGATCGGAGCTGCCCAGCCTTCTTTGTGGCATGATTCATGCAGAGAATTATACGGGCAAGATGGAGGAGGCTGCAAGGCTAGGGATGGTGGGCCCAGGGAGACAGGGGCACCCAAGACCCACCTGCCACCCCACAAACGCCCCCAGATGGGAGACTGGATTAGATATGGTTTAACCAGCCCTTTCCAGGGTGTCCTTTCAACTGCATTCTAAGGGTTTGCCTGGGGATTCTGGAAGGGCTGAGGGTGGGAGGGAGAGTGGGGCAGGCAGGAAGCAGGCAGCCTTTCATGGGGGTACCAGCTTGCCAGACAAAACTGCTGGTGATTATGGGAAGCATGGTGGGCCTGTGAAAAGAATGGGAAGGCCGCCACAGTGTGAAAGTCACAAATTTTTAATCAATATTTGTAAGAACAAATGCTATATGCGACTCACAGTGTGTCAGGCAGCTGGCTACAAGTCCTTTAGTTATAATAACTCATTTGAGCTGTACAACATCCCTGCCAGGGAGGAGCTGTCACCAACCCCATTTTACAGGTGGGAAACCAAGGTCCAGAACAGCTTTGCCAAGGTCAAGGATGAGTGAGGCCGTGATTTTCAGCTTGGACCAACATCACTACCTTGGACCTCTCCTCCCATCTGCCAGGTGGGCAAAGATGAAAACACAACTGCCAGGTTCACACGGGCCCCACCCTCACTGACCCACAGATTCTTTGGGATAACTCTCTACCTTCTTCTCACTTTTGCTATAAACCCAAAACTGTCTTTAAAAAATATTTTAAAAATAAAGTATTTTTTTAAGTCAAACATCATGATTTAATATGGCTCAAAACTACAGGTAATACATCAACCCCCTGAACCACCCTGGGAGAGGAAAATACTTCATCCCCATTTTCTAGACAAAAAAAACTGAGTCCTGGGCTTGAATGTACAAAACCCAAGCCTCAGTGTTCTCATCCGTAGAATGGTGGCCCAGACACAGTCCAACTGTGGGGAGTATGTGCAGACATGCACGGTGTCCCCAGAGGGGTTCCTCACAAAGAATTGGGCATTACACTGCCAGCTCATGTCTCTGGAGCCCCCTGCCCTAGGGGGGCTTACAGGCTGAGGCAGGCAAGTGGGAAGACAGACAGAAAGATGGAGACAACTGTATAAACACCCTCAGGCAGTGGTTATATAAGTCAGTAAACAAACAGAGGGTAACCCAACAGGAGTGACTAATCGTCTTAGTAGTAACCACTATGGTGTCAGACATAATGCTCCTTGGTAGAGATGCACCCCCAGCCTCCAGGGCATGTCCCTGCTGAAGTCATGGAGTTGTCATTGATGGTCCCAGGTGGGAGCCAGAGGTGTGGGGCTCTGTGGGGTCTCATTCATTCTTCCTTGGATGACAGCAGTGCACACTCCTAGCTATGATGACAGTCTACCACATTAGGGGGTGGGGATAATCTAGCAGACAATGCAGGTGCTTAGCGCATGGAGAGCACTCAGTGAACGGGAGCCAGGGCTACAGTTCCCCTCTCTTGGGTAAGGGACACGGTTACCCACCTCATTCAGGTCCAATATGCCTGGGGAAGCAGCACGGGAGTGTACCCTCATATAGATAAGAAAAACAAGGCTCTGAGGACAATGCCCCAAGGGGAAGGAAAAATGACAAGCCCCATGCCGCCCACTGGTATAGGTGAGAGATTTTCCCACATGGTTATTGGTGAGGGTATATGGGGAGGGTGATTGTGCCTGAGTGATGTGGGTGCAAGTGGGAACTGGGGGACACAAGCTCTGTGTGCTTATGAGTGTCACGGGTGTACCCCAATGAACACAGGCCTGGGAGGAAGAGAAGACAAAGGTACCCCTGGGCAGCTAGCAATGACCCACTCAGGAGACACATGGGGCCCCAGTCACAGCCCAGCAAGGCAGGCCCAGTAGGGCATGGGGCTTCCCCTCTGTGGAGACCACCAGGGCAGAAGATTCATTTCAGCCTCCATACCTCATCTCTCCTCCATATTCCCTCCCCATCGCCTTCCTGTTTTGATGGAAGGAAAATTTTTCAGCTTTTTCCTTCTTTATTTTTCCAGACGGGTGACTCGCTCAGGAAAGGAATTCCCCCCTTCCCAAACCATCATAGTACCTATGTATCAATGCTGTAAGTCCAGGCCCATCCTGTTGTGCTGAGATACGCATGGTTATTTTTGAGTGCTTTATGGGGGTGGTACCCCAGGGGAGGGGACATGGGGGTGCTCAGCTGCCTCCTTCCAGTCCACTTCCCCACCCCACACCCGAGGTTCCTCCCCACCCCCAACTTGTCCTCCCTGCCCAAGTTCTGGGAGGAGGGAAGGAAGCCTGCTAAGCCAGGGTATAAATAACTCAGGTGGTTACTCAGCTCCTGAGAACATGATAACATGAGTCATGATGTGAAATCAGAAGGAGCAATGAGCAGTTTGGGCCACCGCCCCAGCAGGGCAGTGGGCTGCAGAGAAGGGTGTTATGGTGCCCAGGGACCCGCAGTGGGCAGGGCCCAGCTGACAGGTGGAGCTACTACCCTATGCATGATCCAAGCTTGAATCTTGTTCCACTCATTTGAGCATGAAGGGGGCTGGCTCCACTTCTGAGGCCCTTCTGGTGCTAGGAAGAGCAAAAGAGCTGGGGGTCAAGCTCTGAGCTGGACTGGGTCCTCTCCATGTACCTGTTAGAACTGCTGGTTTCCTTCCCACACCGGGCAGGTGGACCAAGTGGTCCAAAGGATCCCTGGGCCTCTATGGCACTTTCAGGATGGGAGTAGGGGGCTTGGACACTTGGCCTCCTGAGCCTTCACTCACCAGGGTGGCCCTGAATTGAGGACAATCCCCACCCTTCTTTAGCTGCCCAGCTGCCATGTGGCATGAGGTATGGGGTGGGAAACGGAACACCATCAAGCACCTCTGCCAAGCCAGCGTGATCATTGCAGGCAGCTAAGCCAGGCTGCTGGCCTGTTCCCAGCCCTGGCAGGCCAGGGGAGCAGAAGCCGGCCCCATCCCCTGCGTCTTCACCCATGTCTGTGGCTTCAGGCTCATCTCCAGGGCAGCGCGGGCCTGGACCCTAGGTTGCCATGGTGATGGGTTCTGGAGCCGGTACAAGCAGAGCCATCTTCTTCTGTTCACCTGCAGCTGCTAGGCCTGGCGGGAACACAGAGCTACGTGCTGGGGAGGGGCCTTCAGCACCTGTCCTGGCCAGGGGGCATGGAGCTGGGGGTACAGTTGGTACTCCTGGCCCAGGTTGGGGGTCCAGGTGCTAAGCTGTCCATGTCGGCTTCCACATCTCAGTTCTCAGGCCTGAGTCTCAGGCCCCAGCGTATGGCATAGCAGAGTAGGGGGCAAGGGTTGCTCAGCTGGGGCTTGCTGTCAGCATCTCCAGAGCCCCCTCCTCATCTGTAAGTCACCCCCGTCTTAACTTTGGCCTTATCCAAAAAGCAGCACACCCAGGGCCCATACCCCACCTGTCTGCTCTGACCCTTGGCTGGGCTTTTCTTCCAGCAAGAGGAGGACCCGCACCCACTGCCCCCATCCCTTACATGTCCAGACAGCTTGGCATGGCTCATACCCAGCCATTGAATGGGCAGCCTGCCCTCTGGCCCCTCGCAAACAATGGGGACTCCAGGAATATTGTCCTGCCGGGGCTGAATCAAATGCTCTAAATTTAGTCCCTCTGATGCGTCCTCCATTTCCTGCCCCTGCTGCCCTCCTTTCAAGGCGATGAGGTCACCCCGGAACTGCCTGCCCCAGCAGCTAGACCTAGGGGGTTTCCAGGTCCTGGGCTGCTCTCCTGCTCTTGAGGAAGGGGCCCCATGGAATGGGGGTCATGGGTCTTCCGTCCTTCGCACCTTGCCCTGGCCTAGAACAGAGCACCCCAGAGCTTTACCTCCAGCCTGGGGTGTGGGAGGCCTCAGAGGGAGGAGTCCTGAGCTTGTGGGGGAGAGCACTAAGGTGAAGAACCAGGAGCTTGGGCCTGTCCAAAGAAACAAAAGGACTTGTCATTCAAAAGGACTTGCCAAGAGGGAGTCCGCTGAGTGCTGGGAAAGGCAGTGAACCAGAGACTGTCCTGCCCTCCCTGAGTTGACAGTCCAGAGGGAAGAAGGACAGTTGGCAAGTAAACAATAAGTGAATGAGATAAATCCAGTTGTGAGAAACTGTTATAAAGGAAATAAATCAGAGAAATGTGTTTGCACAATGTGGGTAGGTGGCAGGCAGAGGTTTAAGGAAGGGGTCAGGGAAGGCCTCTCTGCGGGTGACATTTGAGCTGAGTCTTGGATGACCAAGAAGAACTATTCGAAGATCTGGGTGGGGCCAGAGCAGGAGCAAGTACAGCGGCCCCAGCAGCCCCAGCAGGAAACTTGTCCAGGAGGCCAGGGTGCTGGAGGGTGGGGCACGGGCAGGTGCTGGGCAGGGGGCAGCAGGGGCCAGCAGGGAAGAAGCCAGCACCTGACTCACAGTTTGAAAAGGACCTGTTGCTGTCTGTGTGAAGACTGATGGAGGAGGCCAGGGAGAAGGCCAGAGTCACAACACACTTTGTGATAATAAAAACAGCGTTCTAAACCAGTTGCTAGAGGTACCTTCAAGATTTACCTGTTTCAGCCCTTTCACAAATCTTGAGGCCCAGAGAAGGCATTGTTTTGCCTAAGGTCACACAGCAAGTTGGAGCTTTTCCTGGGAAACTTTTGCCAGGAGGTGGTAAGAAGAGACCCTTTGGAGATACCAGGTCTGAGATACTGTGCTGGCCCAGCTCCCCCAAGTGCAAAGGCTGTGTGGTGGCCACGACCAGGTTCCTGCGGGGGTGGGGGTGAGGCAGCCCAGAGATGCCCAGTCAGGGGGAGGGTGTCTGCCTTGTCTCCTGTCTGGCTCCTCACATCCTGTGCACAGGTGTGCCCATCCTGCTCCTGCCCACAATCCTCCCTAGCCACAACCCTCTCCCCACACCCCTGCCCTGAGCATCTCCCAGAAGCCCCTGCTCTCCAGCTCTGCCAAGAATCCAGGGTTGGCAAAGAGCTAGGGGGGGCTTTGGAATGTCGCTTTCCGGTGCCAGCACCAGCGTGCCAGCCTCAGCAGAGGCCTCGGGGGTGGACGGGGATCACCGGATCTTGTCTGGAAGGGGGAGCCACTGGGGTAGAGCAGAGCCTGCCTGCCCAGTCGTGTGGAGCATGTCTCCATGTGGGAGCTGTCCCAGGCTCCCTGGACTACTGGCCTCTCTCTGCTCACCATCCTTCCAGGGGTGGAGGAGCTGGTACCCTACCAACAGTGTCCCCAGCCCACCCTCATTGCCTCTTGGTTGACACTTGAACTCTGATGGTGGGGGCGGGTAGTATTCTGTATTAGGGATTCCTATTAACCCTTCAGTTACTGTGATGAAAAGTCTTTGGATCAAAGCTGATTTGGGTTCAAATCCCATCTTGACAGTGACAGCCTCTCTGAGCCTCGATCCTCAGCCACAGAGTAGAGACCTCACCCCTGCTGCAAGGGCTTGTTTTGATAATTGACAGGTCACATCAACCTCCCACCCCAAGCCCTGGCACACTCCAATGGTCCTTCTCTGTCCTTCCCTCCCTCCCCTTGTGGTGTCCCATCCCCTGGCCACTTAGGGGAAGTAGAAAGCCACTTTTCCTCTGCTGGAATGGAGCCTAGAGGAGATGGAACATTAGGGTGGTGAGGGGCAGAGGGGTGCATGGTTAGGATCCTGCCTCAGAAGTCGACCTCTATTTGAGCCATAGCCTCTCCATTGGCCAGCGGTGTGGCCTTGGGCAAGTTACTAAACCTCTCTGAGCCCTGGTTTCCTCATTTATCTGATAGTAACAGCAACAGTGCCTATCTCACTGGTATAGTTAGGACATGGCCATTAATTTTAGATTATTGGCTGATGAGTAGAAGAGGACATCCAGGGAGTTTGTGTCCCCCCACTGGGGTTGTTGGAAGTTTCTGGTGAGGAAAAGAGCAGCCTTGAGCAGTGAGATGAAGGCCCCCTGCATCCAGACACACCTGATTATACCTCTCTCTGCAGGATAAGCTGGGATGCGGGTGATGCTGCAGGGATCCCCACACTCCCAGCTGTGCTGCTAGGTGGGACCTCCCTTTTCAGCCTGGGCAAAAGCTGCCCCCTCCCCTCTGCCAGCAGAGCCCAGGCCAAGAAGCCTTTATTTTTAAACCTTTGAACAATGCCTGGCCCAGCCCTGCCTCTCCACAGAGCAGAGGACAGAGAGCAGGGAGAGGAGGGGGCAGCACTTCTAGGCCAGCATTCCTCACACCCAATGGTGCCAGGGGCTCTGGTCTCCCCCTGATGGAGGCACAGAGCCTACTAGGGATCCTCTGCCCCCAGCTTCAGCCCTTCTCCCCCACAGGGGATCTGGATTCTAGAATCCTCAGTAGTCCCTGTCCCCTGTCTGGGACAGGCCACCCCCATCAGACAGGCAGAGCTCAAACACACCTGTTCTGTTCAGGCTCCCAGAGGGACTGGTCTCAAGAGCAGTAGGTGGGCAGCAGGACATCTGGCCCCTCGGAGGGGCAGGCTTAGATCCCCTCCATCGTTCTCAGCCTCTCCAAGGCCAGGCTGGACATTCTACCTCCTGAGAAGTCTCCTGGCCCTGCCTAGAGCCTATGGTACACCAGTGCACCTTCCCTTACTCACTGATCTCCAGAAAATTCCTAAGTCTGATGGTGCACCTGACTGTCACCAGAGGCCATACTCTTTCCCCAAGATCAGGGCTAGAGTGAAGGGTCAACAGTCAGAGAGCAGCATCTAATCCTGGTTTTGCCAGCAACCCCTATGCGACCTTGACCAACACCCATAGCCATCCTTTGTCCATTGATTTCCTCTTCTGTGCAAAGGACACAATGAACCTCTGAACTCCCATCACAGGGTGGGAGGGGGCTCTGTAAGCTGTGAGGTGTACATGGGGGCATAAGACCTCCAAATGGACAGGAGACCCTGGAAATGGGGGTCCCCAAATTTAGTGGTCTGTATGGAGAGTCACAAACACCAGAGAGCCTGGTTTGCTATCCCACCTGGGCCACAATCAGTCTCAGACTTCCCTCTGAGGGCCTCTGTTTCTTCACCTGTAAATGTAGTACCTGCCTTATAGGGCTGTTGGGAAGATTGAGATAAAATAGGTAAATGTAATGCAAACATTAGCTCTTACTGTATGCACAAGCATGTGTGCACATGGGTGTGCACCAGCCTGTGTGTGTCTCTTCTCAGAGGTTATATACCCAGAGAATGTGGAAGCTATTGGCTGTGCACAAAAAAGAACGTATGCCAAATTTGGGGTGTGAATGTGCACTTGGGCCGGAATCCAAGTGTGTACACCTATGTCCGGTCAAGGATGTGTGTACCCAGGCCTGGGCACATGCATACTACTAGCAGGGTATACACATGGGACCTGACACTGCTTGTCCCCTTGGCCTGCCATTGAGGTGGGAGCATAGAGTCTACCTTTGGGTCTCCCCCTACTGGGATGGGGAGCAGCACCAAGGTGCCCTCTCTCCCAGAGCCTGGCCCCTTCCCAGGCTATGGGGGCTCCAGACTCACAAGAGAGACTTCTCAGAGGGGCAGGGTTGCCAAAGGCCTCAGGGTTTGGTCTCTTGCATTTCCTCGGCAGCTTAATTTTCCCTTGGCAATCTTAGTGTCTCTGCTGTAATGTCCCGTGTAAGTATTTTCTTGGCCATCTCCCTACTCAGTGAGGGCAAGGTCCTGTCTGTTTCATCTGTGCTGTGACCCAGTGCCTCCTAGAACTTTTGAATGTGTGAGGAGCCCAGGGAGGTTTTGCTGCAGTTGTCAGCTTTTATTGAGGTGTAATTTCCGCATAAAACTCACCCATGTAGTTGGTGAGCTTGCCACCTCAATCAGAATGCAGAACATTTTATCACCCCAGAAAATCCCCTTCTGCCACTTTCTAGTCAATTCCTCCCTCTCCCTCCGGCCGCCAGCAACCACTGCCCTGCCTTTCCTAGAATTCCACATGAGCAGGAGCGCGATGTGCTCCCATCTGCCTCTGTAGCTCTGTGGCTTCTGAGGCCGGGTCACAAAAAGCAAAGTAGTTCTGCTTGGTTTTCCTGGCACCCTCACTTCTGTAGCCCTGAGTTGCTGGGCTGAGAGGAAGCTCAATCAGCCCGTACAGAAAGACCCAACAGAGGGAACCTGAGAGTAGTAGGAAGGGAGGGGAGAGAAGCCTGGCCAGCACCCACTGTCCCAGCTCCAGCCACTGACTACAACTGCAACTGCATGAAGACCCCAAGCCAGCCCACCCAGCTAAGCTCTTCCCCAATTCCTGACCCACAGGAATTATGAGAAATGATGACATGATTCTTGTTGCTCGAAGCTACTACATTTGGTGCTGCTTTGTTATATAGCAAGAGCAAATTAGGATCATATCTCATTGCAAATCCTGCTGGACAGATGTTTAAGATAACCCAGAAGCCAAACACTTCACTTCTCGTATCTCCTCCTGCCACCAGAATCCAGGCCACCATCATCTTCTGCTGGGACGGCTACACTAGATTCCTGACTGGCCTCCCTGCCCCTGTCCTCAGCCCTGCAGTCTGTCTGCCCACCCAGCAGCCAGATTGTGAGGCAGAGTGGCCCTGCTCAGAGGCCTTCACATGACCTGCTTCCACGACCTCCTGATCTCAGCTCCTCCACTCTCACCCCACTGGCTCCATTTTCACCACTGGGGCCTCTCAGCTGTTCCCCAAATTCACTAGCACATCCCTTCCTCAGAGCCATTGCCCTGGGGATGTCTTTTCCCCCAGGTGTCTGCCAGTTCTTTCCTCTGGCCTTCTGTTCTCAGCTCAAATGTCACCTGCCAGGCAGCACCATAGCTCAGTGAGTAGGGTGCTGGCCACATACACCAAGGCTGGCAGGTTCAAACCCAGCCCTGGTCAGCTAAAGCAACATGACAGCTGCAACAACCAAAACAAAAACAAACAAACAAAAATTAAAAGGGCAGCGCCTGTAGCTCAGTGAGTAGGGCGCCGGCCCCATATACCAACGGTGGCAGGTTCAAACCCGACCCCAGCTGAACTGCAAACAAAAAAAATAGCCAGGCATTGTGGCAGGCACCTGTAGTCCCAGCTACTTGGGAGGCTGAGGCAAGAGAATCTCCTAAGTCCAGGAGTTGGAGGTTGCTGTGAGCTGTGACACCACGGCACTCTACCGAGGGCCGCAAAATGAGACTCTGTCTCTAAAACAAAACAAAACAAAAAGACAACTGCAACAACAACAAAACTATAGCCAGGCGTTGTGGCAGGTGCCTGTAGTCACAGCCACTTGGGAGACTGAGGCAAGAGAATCGCTTACACCCAATAGTTTGAGGGTGCTATGAGCTGTGACGCCAAGGCCCTCTACCCAGGGCAACAGCTTGAGACTCTGTGTCAAAAAAAAAAAAAAAAGAGGCTGCCAGAGGCCTCCCCACCCCTGCCTTATTTTCTCCATTGACTGTCCCACCTCCTCCTGGGGCTGACTGCCTTCTTCCAGTATTTCATGAGCTCTTTGCCAGCAGAGACTTTGTTTTTACTGCAGTAATCTCAGTGCCCAGAGCAGGGCTTGCCACACAGAAGGGCTTCAAATGTCTCATGAATTAAGGAATGAATAAGGGATACCAGAACCTTTCCACCTGCTTAGCATGTTTTCTGTTGCCTATAACAGAATACCTGAAACTGAGTAATTTACAAAGAAAAGGAATTTATTTCTTACAGTTATGAAGGCTGGGAAGTTCAAGGTCAAGGGGGCACATCTGGTGGGGGCCTTCTTGCTGGCGGGGACTCTGTAGAGTCCCAAGTCAGCACAGGAGTCACATGGCGAGTGGCTGAGCGTGCTAACAGGCCCAGTGCACATCTCTCTTCCTCTTCTCCTAAAGCCACCAGTTCCCCTCCCGTGATAACTCATGAACCCGTTAGTCCATGAGTGGATAAGCCCATTCTGAGGGCTCCTAGCTGTCAGCATGGCCACACTGGGGAGCTAGCTTCACCACGAGTTGGAGACATTCAAACCATGGCACCCCAATGGGTGAGAGAGAAAAGATGGGGCATGGAACCTTCAATAATGGGTTGACTTGGGCAGCGCCTGTGGCTCAAGGAGTAGGACACCAGCCCCATATACTGGTGGTGGCGGGTTCAAACCCGGACCTGGCCAAAAACTGCAAAAAAAATGGGTTGACTCCTGCCCTCTGAAGCTGCTTCAGTTGAGTAAATTGAGGCCTGGAAAAGGTAAACCACTTGCTGAAGGCCAATCAGTCACTCAGACACTCGCAAATATTGAGTGAAAGCTTCATAGCACTGAATCTTTTCTTAGTCTTTGAACACAGATCTCCTGGGTTCTCCTGGAACTGCAACCAAAAATAGCAGAGCATTGTGGCAGGTGCCTGTAGTCCCAGCTACTTGGGAGGCTAAGGTAAGGAAATGGCCTAAGCCCAGGAGTTGGAGGTTGCTGTGAGCTGTGTGATGCCATGGCACTCCATCGAAGGCGATAAAGTGAAACTCTGTCTCTACAAAAAAAAAAAAAAAAAAAAGAAGATACCAAGATTCCAAGATTGATTAAGCATCAGGCCCTTAACTTCCTGCCCATGGGGTTGATTTCAGAGTTAAATGAGTTACTGCCCACAGGGTGGGGCCTGGCACATAGTGAGTGCTCAGTGCCATGGTGAGGGCCCACTGTGTACCAGAGAGTCAGCCATGAACAAGACAGACCAAGCTCATGTCCTGAGAGGAAGCAGACAATGAACAGATCCGCAAACAGGCAGGTGGTGATGGGGGATTGAGAATAATGGGTGTGGATGGGGCAATGCTCAAAGGGCCTGGGAGGTGACATCTGAGGAGAGAATGGTTAGAGAGCCATTCAGGCAGACGGGGCAGCGTGCACAAAGACCCTGTGGTGGGGCGCATTTGCCATGTTGGAGAAACGGCTGCAAGATCAGTGAGTGAGGAGGCACAGCAGGAGATGTGGGCAGAAGAACCAGTGCTAAGTTCCCTGCCCCTAAAGGACTGGCTGGAATACTGCCTGGCCACCCTCCCCCACCTTGTGACCTCAGTCCTGCTCAGTCCCAGCCCCCAGCACTCACTTCCTCTTGCAGCTGTGACCCAGGAAGGCAGGGACTACACCCCTTCCGTGATTGCATCTCCCCTCCCTCAGCTCCCCTCCCAGGACGGACCTGAAATCTCTGGAGGTAGCAGTGGACCCATCAGCTGCCCCTCTCCCCTCACCTACCCATTGGCCTCACAGTGTCAGACCTTCGAAACCTCCTCCTCTTTCTGTTCCCCAGTCTTCCCAGAAACCATGGGGGTTCCCCAAATGCATCAGACATTCCCCAGGCCTGGAACGCCTGTTCCATCCTCCTCCATCTGACCATTTCCTAGCTGTCACCTCCTCCTGGAAGCCCCTGGGTTATGAGCAGAAAATGAGTCTTGCTCATCTCTACCGTAGGGCCTGGCACAAGGCATGGCATCAAGAAGGATCCTAGTGGATGGATAGATGGATGGATGGATGGATGGATGGATGGATGGATGGACAGATAAACAGCAAAGACATTTGGGTTCTGTGCTGAGCTCAAAAAACATGGATGGTTGTGATAGATGAATCCATTCACCTTCACACACAAAGAGCCCATTCCCAAAATTCAGGAGTCTGGAGCAGGTCTGGTTCCACCCATCTGCAGTGTGACCTTGGGAAGCTCTCAGCTTCTCCTTACTTGTGAAATCAGCAACTGGAAGAGTTTAAGTGTCCTCAAAGCACAAGTCACAAATGTGAACTTGAGCCAGATGGCCTGAGGACAGTCCCATCATAGTGAACTGAGCACCCAGACATTCCTTGGGAAACACCTGCCCCACCCCTGTACAACATGCACACTTCCTTAGAGAACGATGGTTGGAAATGGTATTGAGACTCCTGAGTCCCTGACCCTCAGGGCCTGAGGGAGATGGCCTCATTTAAACAGAGAAGAATCTTAGTGATCTCTGTGTCCAGAGCCTGTTGCATAGGTGAAGCTAGAAAGGATGAGTGACTTGTGCAAGGTCACACAGCAATGTGAGAAAAGCCAGGCCCAGAACCCTAAAGTGTTTCTAGAGATCATCCCAGCTCTACTTTCCAAAATGAGTCAGGAACATCTGTACTTCCAGAGCCAAAAATACTCCCAGGGACTCCCTGGTAAGAGCATCTTTCTGGGGAGTCTGGAAGCAGAATTGACCTTCCCAGGAACTGGGATAGGATACCTTGTAAGCCATCTTCTCATTCTGATCTTTCAATAGCCCTGTCAAATTGGTGACCACGGCTGGGCTCAGTGGCTCACATCTATAATCCTAATAAATTGGGTTGGGAGGCCAAGGGGTGAGGTTCATTTGAGGTCAGGAGTTCAAGACCAGCCTGAGCAACATAGCAAGACCCCTTCCCTGCAAAAAGTAGAAAAATTAGCTGGGCATGGTGGGTACCTATATCCCTAGGTACTTGGGAAGCTGAGGAAGGAGGATCACTGAATCCAGGAGTTCAAGGCTGCGATGAGCTATATGAGCCAGCCACTGCACTCCAGCCTGAGTGATAGAGACATTGTCTCAATAAAAGAAAAAAAATATATATATATATGTGTGTGTGTGTGTGTGTGTGAGCAGACCCATCTGACAAGATGTGTCACTGAAGCACCCAAAGAAATATGTCCAGGATCACAGAGGTAGCCTTCATCTGGCACTTGGCTGCCATCTCCAAGCCCAGAACCTACCCTGACACCAGTTCCCCCTCCAAAATTCATGCACCTGGGCAGATCTAGTTACTGACCTCCACCCCCACCCTGAATTCTTTTTTTTCACTGTTAATGTCTTTTCCATAAAAGCAACAATACATGTTCACTTACGAAAATCTGAAAAATGCAGAAAAGTCAAAATAAGGAAGAAAAACTACCACCCACAGCCTCACCGCCCAGAGACAATCATTGTTAAGGTTTGATGTATTTCCTTCCATAGTTTTTTGTTTGAGGACTTATTTTAAAACACAGCTGAGATCATACTGCATATTAAAGAAAAAAACAAAACAGTGGTATCCTGCCTTTCCTACTGGCCACTATATCACGGGCACTTCCCTGGTCTTTCTCTCTGTAACCTCGTTTCTTTTTCCTCGTCTCTGATCCTCATTTTTATTGGCTGCCTAACATTTTGTCAAGTGGAAGTTCCATAATTTATTTAGCCATTTCCTTATTGTTGGACATCTCAGTTATTTCCAGTTTTTCAAAGTTATAAATAATCTGTTTTGATCAATATCATCATACAGAAAGCTTTCCTTTTTCCGTATATGGGGATTGCTCCTTGGCTGGAATGGAATTATTGGGTCAGTGAGCCGGGTACGCTTCTGACATTCAGTCCAATTGCTTTCCAAGGGACCTGAGCCCTGCCCACTCAGCAGATGGGCAAATAGAGGCCATGGAGGTGACATTAACTGCCCATGGCCACTCAGTCAGTCAGCAATGTCCATGATCCTTCTTCTGTACCTCATCTACCTCCATTATCATTTTCCCTCTCAGCATTTATCCACTCATCCATTCCATTTAACAGAGGAGGTGAACCTACTATGTGCCAGGCTCAGGTTTAGGCCCCACAGGTACTACAGTGAACAGACAAGACCCCCTGCCCTTGAGGCATTTCTGCCAGCCTGAAGGCATGAAGGAAGACACAGACAGAAAGAAAGGAAGGTGCATTCTCACCCACCTGGGCATTTGGTTATATGTAGTTTGTGGTGCTTATTTGCATGCCACCAAATTTGCATATCAACTGATTTGCATATCACCTGGGGAGAAGTCAGCAGGCAGAAGGTGACATTTGGCATTTCTGAGGATAGGGTCTTGATTTTCTATGGTCCAAAACTGTTTTCTAACATTTGGTCTTGCCTTAAAAATTGGGAGATTTCGGCTTGGCGCCCGTAGCACAGGCAGGCTGGTTATGGTGCCAGTCACATATACCTAGGCTGGTTCAAAACCAACCTGGGGCCAGCTAAACAACAATGACAACTGCAACAAAAAATAGCCGGGCATTGTAGGGGGTGCCTGTAGTCCCAGCTACTTGGGAGGCTGAGGCAAGAGAACTTAAGCCCAAAGTTGGAGGTTGCCATGAGCTGTGATGCCATAGCACTCTACCTAGGGTGACATAGTGAGACTCTGTCTCAAAAAAAAAAATTGGGAAATTCACACGAGTCTGGAATTTTGTTTCTCCAGAACATTCTGCAGACTGGCTACACTGGGCCCGATTCCCAGAAGGCCCCCGAGGATGGATGCTCAACCGTGGCACCCCCTCTGCCCAGACCCCACCTGGCCACCTTGTCTGGCACACAGCACTCAGCTCTGTGGTCTTCCTTCCTGAGTTACTTAGTCAGTCCATGGGCCTTTCACGACAAAGCTGGAGGGGTATTAAGGAGTGTATCCCTGAGACAAGTAACAAGGTGAAGTCACTCCACTGAAGTGGCAAAGGTAGGACTGAATGGGGCAGCCAGGCTCCTGAGTCCAGGCTCTTATCTCACTGGCTGACGATCTAGCAGGAAAGCTGCTGGGACACGGAGGGCCTTTGGGCAGACAGATGGCCCTGCTGAGACCAGGGGGATCTCGGAGGGTCCCCGGGGCAGCGGAGGCCCAGGAAGCAGCACTGAGAACACAGGCCTGGGAACACTCAGAAGTCAGGTTGGAGATTTCCCATTTCTTTGATGTGTGCCCACCTCTGCCCAGACCACCGCCCCCCACAAGCCTGGCTGTGACATGCACATTCTTGAGTTCCCACAGCCCCCATGGGACACCTCAACCACCTCCTCCTCCCCGTCTGTGTGGTAAGGAAAGGAAGGGAGAATGAGCAGTGACTGCATGACAGTGGGGTAGCCGGTGGCCCTAACAAGGGAGCCCTTGGGAATTCCAATCCTGGGCACAGCCCCCAACTTCACTCTCACCGCCATGTGGCCTCGAATGATCTGGAACCACTGTGCCTTGATTTCCTTACCTCATAAACAGACAGCAATGGAGTCCTTCCTTTCAGGTCACTGTCAGGGGGGGATAGCCTGGGTGGACACCTCAGTCAGTGTTTACTCTGTTACTATGGACAAACAGGAGAGGACCACCCACGGGGTCACAGGCTTACAGCATGCCAGGGGGCTAGAGATCCCCACCTCCACTCTCCCATTATATAGCTGAGAAAACTGAGCCCAGAGGAGGAGAACATGCCTTAAACAAGACCCACTACCCAGCTGCCATCCCCAGCTGTCCTTGAACCTGGGTTCACACCCTCAAAAGGTGTCTGATAAGAAGAGACTACTGGGCTCGGTGCCTGTGGCTCAATCGGCTAAGGCGCCAGCCACGTACACCTAAGGTGCAGGTTCAAATCCCCAGCCCGGGCCCGCCAAAACAACAATGATGGCTGCAACCAAAAAAAAAAAAAAAAAATGGCAGGCGTTGTGGCGGGCGCCTGTGGTCCCAGCTACTTGGGAGGCGGAGGCAGGAGACTTGCCTGAGTCCAGGAGTTGGAGGTTGCTATAAGCTGTGATGTCATGGCACTCTACCCAGGGGGATAGCTTGAGGCTCCGTCTCAAAAAAAAAAGAAGAGACTAGTGATCCTTGAGTTCAGAGCAGCCACCACCCAGCTCCTTGCCCTTAAAGGGCCACATGTGTCTGTCCTGGGACCAGTCACGGCCTGCTGCCTGGGCACTTGCCTCTCTGGAAAGGACCTTTCCCCCTGGAGACTGCCTCCCCTGGCCAAGGAGGGAGGGAATGGCTTCCTGGCCTAAACAATGGGGTGGGAGGCTCCTCAGGCCCTGGCATTTAGCGGGGGACATTTGATAGGAACACCATTCCCAATCAGGGAACACGGGCAATGTGGAGACAGGGGCAGGAGGGAGGTCCAAGGGGCTGCAGAGGGAAAATACCCTGCAGGGCACACTAAGTCCTGGACTCTGGCCACAGCAGTGAGGTAGTGTCACTGGGAACACACCCTGTCCTGTGACCTAGAGCCAGGGGCTCCACTTCATCAGGCCTCATTTCCCCACCTGTAAAATGGAGAATGGCAAGAACTTCTACCCTGTAGGATGGTCATGAAATCAAACTAAATCCTTTCCACAAAGGGCCTAACGCTGAGCAGGTGGGGTCAGAATGCACACACGAGATGAAACCAGGCAGTGGAGTGCAGTGGTTACACATACAGACTCAGCTGCCACCTGCTTGGGTGATAATTCCATTCTGTTTGTACAGCCATGTGGCCTTAAACAAGTTACTTTACCTCTCTGTGCTTTTGTTTTCTTGTTTGTAAAATAGGAATAATAACTATCCTAACTGATTTAATATACGAGAAGTGTTTAAAGGCCGGACTCTCACACCTGCAATTCTAGCACTCTGGGAGGTCAAGGCAGGAGGATCCCTTGAGTTCAGAAGTTCGAGACCAGCCTGAGCGAGAGTGAGACCTGTCACTACTAAAACATAGAACAAATTAGCCAGGCATGTGGCAGGTGCCTGTAATCCCACCTACTCAGGAGAATGAGGCAGGAAGATAGCTTGAACCCGGGAGTTTGAGGTTGCTATGAGCTATGAGGCCATGGCACTCTAGCCTGGGCAACAGAATGAGACCCTGTCTCAAAAAAAAAGAAGTGCTTAAAGGACACAGCTGAGTCCTTTCTAAGCACTCAAAGTATACATCATTGTGACTGTCATCATTAGTGTCGCCTTCATCCTTTGGGTATCAGTTGCTTATTGCCACTGTAATAAATGACCATGAAGTTGGTGGCTTAAAACACACATTTTTTTATCTCACAGTTTGGAGGTCCATGTGTCTGCAGGGCTGCTTTCCTTCTGTAGGCTCTAGGGGACTACAGCTTCCCTGCCTTGACCAGCTTCTAGAGGCTGCCAGCATTCCTCAACTTGTGGCCTCTTCCTCATTCTTCCAAGCTAAAGCTACAGCACAGCTTCATGAAATCTCTCTCACCTGACCTCTCCTTCGGCTGTCCCATCTCCTCTTTGACTCTCTTCCCCTCCTTGTATTTTTTTTTTAACTTTTCATTTTGACACTTGATCTTAGACAAAAGACTGAGAAGTGATTAAGTTTTCATTTGGAAATCATTTTAAATTTATAGACTAGTTGTGAAGACAGTTCAGAAGGTTCCTGTCTACCTGACACCCAACTTCCCTTGATGCTGACCTCTTACATAACCGTGGTAGATTTTTCAAAATGAAGAAGTTAATGCTGATATAATCCTGTAAACTACAGACTTTATTCAGACAGCACCAGCTTTTCCACTGTTGTCCTCTTCCTGTTCCAGGCTCAGCCAGGAATCCACATGGCATTTGGTCATCAAGTCTCCTTAGTCCCTTCCCACATGTGCTGGCTCCTCCATCTTCCCTGATCTTGACACTTGCAAAGAGTGCTGGTTAGGTATTTCATAGAAGGGCCTTAAATTTGGATATATATATTTTTTTGAGACAGAGCCTCAAGCTGTTGCCCTGGGTAGAGTGCCATGGTATCACAGCTCACAGCAACCTCCAACTCCTGGGCTCAAGTGATTCTCCTGCCCCCGCCTCCCAAGTAGCTGGGACCACAGGCGCCCACCACAACACCTGGCTATTTTTTTGGTTGCAGCCATCATTGTTGTTTGGC
>CAUYQV010180758.1:0-23580 GCA_963574575.1 Galagoides demidoff
CCACAGGCGCCCGCCACAACGCCCGGCCATTTTTTGGTTGCAGCCATCATTGTTGTTTGGCGGGCCCAGGCTGGGGATTCGAACCCGCCACCTTAGGTGTACGTGGCTGGTGCCTTAGCCGATTGAGCCACAGGCGCCGAGCCTGATAATAGATTTTTTAAAAATCACTATAAACATTTATAAATGCTGCTTTCTCCCTTGGGTTAGGCACCAGGAACACAGAGATGACCTAGATGTGAGTCCCTCTCTCTCAGGTTCAGCCTCTACTGGTCACTCCCCGGAGCCAGTGCCACCCAATGTCATGGAGTGTCTATCAGTGCCTGGCCTTTAAAAATGTGGGCATAACTCCATGAGACAGGCCCTCTGTGACTAATAAGATAAACACAGTAATAACTCCTTACATGTATTCAGTATTTTACAGTTTAGAGGGCACTTCAAGGTGGTTATTTCCTCACTTTCATGACAACTCGTGAAGGGCAGAAGGGTCAAGTATTATTATCTCTTTTGAACAGACGAGGAAACAAAGGCATAAAGGGTTGGGTGGCTTGCCCAACTTACACAGCTAGTCTTTGGTAGACTACGACTAGACAGACCTCAAGCTTCCCTGCCTCCCAGGCTTCTGCTCTATCTTCCATTTCACACAACTTCTGCCAGTGCCCACATGCTCAAGTCTCACATAACTCAGAGTCAGCTGATCTGACCTGAAGCTCAGGGACTAAGCTAATTTCTCATAGAGTCTCTAGGAAGATGCCTTTGGACTCTCACCCTCCTACACAAATTAAGACCCTGCTGAGGCATCACTACCTGTGGAGGGCAGACCACTGCTCAAGACCTCCATCTATACTGTATACATGAAGGAGCTGTCTAAAACCCACCAGAAAGGTCTCAAATTTCCCAACTTGGATGAGTTATTTTATCTCGTTGTTTTTATCCTTTCTACCACCTCAAACCAGAAAAAGTGTGGAGGGTTTCAGCACATAGTATATTTCACTTAACTGTCTTTTGAGAATTTGTACTATTAGAAAGAAGTGGGGCCCTTCTGTGGTTAAGTGTTTTTTATCTACTATCTCATTAATTCCTCACTGTATACTTAAAGACAGTCATTCTACTGACTGCCTCTTCAACCTCAGCTGGTGCTGTTAGTTCTGCCTCTTGTGTTTGTCTTCAACCAAGGGATGAGGCAAGAGGGAAACTCTCGGTGCTGGGTCAACCCGAGACCATTCCTGACAAGGCCCTTCATTCCCTTCCACAACCTGGGAGACTCTCCTCTCTCTCCAAATCCCACATGTTCTTTAAAACCCAATTTAAGTCCTCCTCTTCCAGGAAGTTCTCTCCTCCCAGCCCTTCCCTGAGTGCCTGTAAAGCTGACTAAATGTAGTCATTTAGGAGTTAATTATTTATTGTTTTACAACTCTGCTAATAATACTTTGTGTTAAATATTTCCCTTTTGCTCTGACTTAGATCCTAGGTTCTTCATGGATGATAATCACTAGTTCCTAACACTTTCTGCATTCCATATAGCATCACTTTAGTATACTGCTTTCATGCAGCTCAGGCATGAACTCACATGAGCCTTCACCTATCCACCTCTCAACACCATTACTGAGCATCCACAGTACAGAAAGTACTATGAGACAGAGCACATGTCTCATGGGAGCAAAGATGGGCACATGTAATAAGGGCTGGGGAAGAAACTCTCAGAACAACCATCCTGGGGACCAGGGGGAGCTTGCCAGGTGGAGAGAGAAGGGCTTCCAGGAGAGGTGGCATTTGTAAAGGCCAGAGGTTAAGACTATCCATTCAAGAAACTGGGAGCACAGCTTGGCGCCTGTGGCTCAAGCAGCTAAGGCGCCAGCCATATACACCTGAGCTGGCTGGTTCGAATCCAGCCCGGGGCCCACCAAACAACAGTGATGGCTGCCTGTGGTCCCAGCTCTTTGGGAGGCTAAGGCAGGAGAATTGCTTGAGCCCAGGAGTTGGAGGTTGCTATGAGCTGTGACGCCAAAGCACTCTACCCAGGGCAACAGCTTGAGGCTCTGTCTCAAAAAAAAAAAAAGAAAAAAGAAAAGAAAAGAAAAGAAATTGGGAGTACTTCTGTGAGCTTGGAATGCAGAGTTAAAGAAGGTGAAGCAGGGGGCAGAGATGAGGCTGTACAGGTAGGGGCCTGATCCTGAGAGGGGTTTGGAATTTATCCTGAAAGCTATGAGTACATAATAGTTTCTTTCTTTCTTTTTTTTTTTTTGGAGACAGAGTCTCATTTTGTCATCCTTAGTAGAGTGCCATGGCATCATAGCTCATAGTAACCTCAAACTCTTGGGCTCAAGCGATTCATTTGCCTCAGCCTCCCAAGAAGGTGGAACTACAGGTGCCCGCCACAACACCAGGCTGTTTTGAGACAGAGTTTTTCTCTTTCTTGCTCAGGCTGGTCTTAAACCTGTGAGCTCAGGCAATCCACCCGCCTCAGCCTCCCAAGTGCTGGGATTACAGGTGTGAGCCATTGTGGCCGGCCTTAATAGTTTCTATTAACAAATTTAGCTGCACAGGGATCAGCAAGAAAAACAGAGCAGGAGATAAGAAACTGTCCCTTTTACTAATTTGATATGTGGCTCAATTCCTCTGTGCCTTTAAGTTCCCTGTATTTAGAGAAGTTTTTCTATATGATTGGGTCTCAAGCTTTCGTGGGGACAGAATCACATGTCTAACTGGTCAAAAATGTTATGTCCCAGGTCCCCACTTCAGCCATTCAGCTTCAGAAGTCAGGGCCTGGGAATGTACATTTAAAAAGCCTACTGAGTTTGTTCCTTATAAAACACTATGAGAAGACTAAACTAGATTTCTGAGAACACGAGAAAGACACAAAGCTGGCCAAACCCACCTCCCAAATGCATGCTCTGCTTCAGGGAGGACAGGGATACCTGGATACCAGAATGCTCTTCCCAAACCCCATGTTTAGAGAGTTAGAGGAAGCTCGGAGTCTGTAGCTCAGCAGCAGCTAGAGCGTCAACCACATACACTGGAGCTGGAGGGTTCAAATCCAGCCCTTCCCTGCCAAACAACAATGACAACTACAAGCAAAAAAAAAAAAAAAAAAGAGTTGGCAGGGAACTGTGATGCCATGGCACTCTACCAGGGCGACATAGTGGACTCTGTCTCAAACAACAACAAAAAAAGAAAGTTAGAGTAAAGATCTCAAGGCACCACATCTTGGGAGGAGACCCCTACCCCTAATCAATACCTCACTCATACCACCGCTTCTCCCTGCACCTCCCGCCCGCCCACCGCAGTTGTAATTAGACTCTTCTAGCCTATAACCTCATTCATCCACCAAACATTAAGTACTTTCCATGGGCTGGGCCATAAAGATAAAGAATGGGCTCTATTCTCAAGAGCTTGTAAGCAATACAAATGATATCAGAATAATCCTTTTTAAAGAGTAAAGAATTCTTTCAGAGAGAGAATGGATTCTGGATTCTAATCTTAGTGAGAGATCTGGATTCTAATCATAGTGACTCTGAAAAATTTTTTCCCTGGAGCTCTAATTTCTCATTGGTAAAATCGTGACATTAATGCCCACTAATTGAGTTGCTGTAAAAATGTGAGGTGATGTAGTAGAGTAAGGGGCAGAAGAAACAATCTGTACTTAGGAAATGACAACTTTTAAGTTCCCTGTCCTGGAACTTACAGTACAGCCAGATTCCTCTATTACTTTCAGAGGCCTCTCCTATACCCAGCCCTGGTTTTCTCTTTTTTGTTTTTGAGACAGGGTCTTACTATGTCACTCTGGTAGAGTGCTGTGGCATCACAGCAACCTCAAATTCTTGGGCTTAAGCGATTCTCTTGCCTCAGCTTCCCAAGTAGCTGGGACTATAGGCACCTGAAACAATGCCCAGTTATTTTTCTGTGGCAGTTGTTTAGCTGCCGGGCCAGGCTCAAACCCACCACCCTGAGTATATGTGGCTGGCGCTGTAACCACTGTGCTATGGGCGCCGCGCCCTAGCCCAACTTCTCCCTTCCCTGCTCCCTTCCTGCTGGTTAAGGCTCCCATAAGAAGACCTTGATGATGCAACTATGAATCCTCAGTGAGCAGCACCATGTATTAGAAAGAGCAAGAGGATTGGAGTCAGTCAGGTTGTAAAACAAAATTCATTGTGTAATTTTGATCAAAATACTTAACATTTTTGAGATTCGGTTTTTTCAACTGCAAAACAAACATCATCTACATCACAAGATTCAATGGAAAACCAAATTTTAAAAATGGATAAAGGATGTGAATAGACATTTCTCCAAATAAAATATTCAAATGGCCAAAAAGCACATGCACAGATGCTCGACATCATTGGCTACAATAGAAATGCAAATCAAAACTACACTGAGATAATTACTTCACACCCACTAGGCTGACTATAATAAAAAATCTGACAGACAATTATAAGTGTTAGTAGGATGCAGAGAAAGTGGAAGCCCCATACATGGCTGATGAGGCTGTTTAATGGTGTAGTTGCTTTGGAAATCGGTCAGTTCCTCAAAAGGTTAAAAACACAGATGACCCAGAAATTCTACCCCAGACATATACCTAAGAAAACTAAAAACATTATATCCATACAAATGCTTGCACACAAATATTCACAGCAGCATTACTCATAAAATCCAAAATGGAAATAACCTAAATGTCACTCAAATGATGCATAAATAAACAAAATATGCTATATATTAATAGGTACAATAAAAGATTGTTCAACCATAAAAAGTAGTGAAGTGCAGATACATGCTACAATGTGGATAAAATTATGCTACGTGAAAGAAGCCAGTCACAAAAACGCATGTTATATGATTCCATTCACATTTAATGTCCAGATTAGGGAAATCTATGGAGACAGAAAGAAGATTATTGGTTGTCAGGAATGGGGGTAGTTGATAGGAAATGAAGAATGGCTGATTATGAGTATGAGCTATCTTTATGGGGTGATTAAAATGTTCTAAAATTGATTGTGGTGATGATTGCACAACTCTTGTGAATATACTGTAAGCTACTGAATTGTATACTTGTCTAAATGGTGAATTACATACTGCCTGGCATGTACTAAGGACTCAACAAACGATGATAAATTTATTATTCTGCCCTTTCCTCTTCCTGATGTCATCCTCACTCAGGCCAGAATCACCTCTTAACACTAATGGTGCAGAGCGTGTTAGGCTCTGGCCAGGAGTGATGGCTCACACCTGTAAACCTAGCACTCCTCGGAGAGGTTGAGGCAGATGGATTGCTTGAGCTCAGGAGTTCAAGACCAGCCTCAGTAACAAGAGAGTATGTCAGAGTTATTGCAAGGGGACCATTTCATAGTCAGTGGAGGGTCAAAGGTGAGTCCTGAATGCTAATATTCAAAGACTGAGTCTTCCTCCAATACTCAGATAACTATGTAATTCTTAGCATAGAAAGAAAATAATGGCTTCAACTTATTGAACACTTTACCATGTGCCCAGGTTCTGTTCCAAGAACTTTACAACTACTCCCCTCACAAGAACCATAATAGGCTGTTATGCTGTTATTCCTATTTAATAAATAAAAACTGAGCCTTAGAGAAGTTATGTAAATTGTTTAAAGTCACAGCGATAGTCAGTGACAAGTGCACAGTTCAATTCCAAGGCTCATACTCTTTTTCTCCATGGGATTACACGGCTTCAGGGTGCCTTCTTTTCTCTATTTTACCCATACTTTATAACTCAGGCTGCCTGATTTTCACTGATCTTGCTTTCCCCTATGTATTCTAGCAATGTCTAGTTTACATCAAATGTGTTGATATTTCCTTTTAAATGGTCTTGTATATTCTTAGATTGTTTCATGTGTATACTCTTTTTTTTTTTTTAATTAGAGACAGAGTCTCACTTTATCACCCTCGGTAGAGTGCTGTGGCATCACAGGTCACAGCAACCTCCAACTCCGGCTTAGGCGATTCTCTTGCCTTAGCCTCATGAGTAGCTGGGACTATAGGCGCCCACCACAATGCCCAGCTATTTTTTGTTGCAGTTTGGCCGGGGCCGGGTTCGAACCTGCCACCTCTGTTATATGGGGCTGGTGCCCTACCCACTGAGCCACAGATGCTACCCTCACGTAGTACACTCTTAAACATGGCATAAAAAGTACATGGATGTTAAGCTGTCTCTCCAACCAGGAAAGAGTTTATTGAAGGACAGTCACCATGTCTTCCAGATTTCTTTATCCTTTATATAGAAAAAGTACTTATGGTCACCTAAGCTGGCCTATGGTTGGAGGACTATCCCCTCTTGAAAATGGTTCTCACAGACACCAAACTCTCTGCCCATGGGTTGAAAACTTCCCCCTTATGAACAAGACCCTGATCACCTCATTACCACCCCATCCTAGTGTAGCATGGAGGATCAGAATTAAGATGACTGGGTCAACACTTACTCTACTGGAGACACATCAAGGACAGCTTCCCCATAGGAACCCCAAGTCCACCTTCTCTCACTTCCTTGTCAGGAAGGCTGGCAAAGAACTTAAAGAGGTTGTTGGCTCTGCCTGTGGCCTGAGACAGTGTGGCATCATCCTTGTTAGTGTAGGACCCCTCTTTTCACCAAAGAACCTTCATATCCCCAATTTCAAAAGGTAGGGGGCAACTTAAGAATCTGTTACTCTGTTATCTGCAGACCATCAAAAATCTGTTTGAACCTCCTCTACTTCCCACCTCTCCTAACTCTCAGAGTAGTGACCTGTTTATAACTATCTTGATTTGTCCTATAATTATCCTGAGCTCCCCGACTTTCCACTCCTCCCCTGCCTCCTATCATAACCAAAGCAGTATACTTTCAGTTCTAAGGATCCTCTGGGGCAGGTCTGGCAACAAGAGGAAGGAGCCTGCCCTCTTTGCCTCGTGGCCAGCTATGCTACTTAGTTGGTCAAACTTGGTCCTCTGTGTTCCCCATTTCTACACCTGCTTGCCTCTCCCCTGCCTTTTCTTCAAGATGTTAAAAAACATGCAATAAAAAACAAATACAAAATGCTGTAATTAATAGCCAATTCCAAGCCAACCCAGCATCTCTACTAATAACGTTCAACACTTGCAAAACGAACAATAAATTCTGCCCCTCTCTGGTTCTGAGGTGGTCTCTTTTATATATATATAGTGTGTGTATGTATGTGGGTAAGTGTGTCTACATATATATTTATTTTCCTTTATTTCCCATCCAGGGAGGGGCAGAATAATGAACTGCGTGCGTCAGGGAAGATGAATCTGAGATACTAGGGAGCAGTGCAGTAAAAAGATTAAAGTGTTATTATTGTTGGGTTTTTTTCCCCCATGGTCCATTGTGACAGCTCGACCGTCATCTGTAAAAAATGTCTCAGCGAAAGATAATCATCGGAAACTCAATAAAGCGTCAGGGGGAGCCTCAGCCCCCATCAATCACTGGGTGCCTGGAAAATTTCAGCCCTCTGTCTCCCTTCCTGCTATCCATATAAATGTCTCTAATATATTTTGTGTGGTGTGTGGGACCCATCCCTGATTTGGAACTTTTGATGAAAAAATATTTATACACAAAATATGTAAATCAGTTAAAAATCACAAGACTAGTTCTTTGCCACCCCATCCCACTTTTTCTTATTTTTATAAATGCACCAAATTTATTCTTTTTAATAAAACATGTCAACTAGTCTATTTCCCTCTCCTAGGAGTTACACACACAGACACACACATTTGGAGGGCTAAAAGGGTGGAAACAATTAACCTAACTGGCTGATACACTTAATCTTGCAGTTGGCCAAAATGCCTGATGAAGTGACAGTGCACTCTATGGTGGCCAGCACTACTGAGAAATGACATGTAGAACCACTGGCCCTGACAGTGGTGTGACAGGCTCTGAGTGAGCCTGGACAAGCATAAAAAAGTCAGGGACATTATTAAAAATAATACCTTGCCTAAACAGCTTTTGGCCTGGCAGATTCCCAAGCCTCTGAACAAGCCAGAGGTTCTAAGCTGACTAGATATGGGGCACACACAGGCTGATACAGCTGCTGGATTCTATACAAGAGCAGGAGATAGTTCTGCTGGCATCCGGCTTCATTGCTCTGCCTCAGTTTCCTTCAGTGCCTAATCACAGGGTTGCTGTAAATACATAGTAGTCTCAATAAATGTCACCTGCTACTGCTGCAGCTATCATCACTGCCATCTCATCATTACCTCCCCCTGCTTCTCCACCCTGGAATGAACCAGTTCCTACAGCACCCTCTTCTCTAGGACCTTCAAGACTCCTCTCTGTCAAGATAAAGCCCAAGTGTCTTGATCTGGCCCTGGCCTATTAATGCTGCATCTTTACTGCTCATCGCTTTCTAAATGAATCTTCTGCTGCATGGATGTTTCACCCTGTTTGCCTACCAGCCTGAAATATAATTTTCTGTTTCCCACCTCTGAATGTCTGGACAAAGCACACTCCCTCCCTCTCCACTGACACCCAACTGCACTAACCTATCAGTCCTCCATACAGCTATCTAAAACATTCCTATACTTTAAACCTCGAATAACATTTTATTTCCTTGACTATTTCAGTCAGAGATTCTCTTCTCTGAACTCTTTGACAGGACTTGTTCCCTACATCCCCAACTGGACCCTTGTCAAATAGCGTCTTGGTAATGTTTTCAATCTTTATTATTACTAATTACTGTTCTTGTTAGAGCCTTACATTTGCACAATGCCCTGTATTTTTGAAAGAGCTTTCCTAAGTACTTCATTTGGGGCTTTGTAATAAGTATGTGGTATGAGAAATAGTAGTATCTACAGATGAGAAATCAAGCTCAGAGACAGAAAAGAATTGCCCAAGGCCACACAGGTGATGGCTAAGCCATTCCTTGAACTTAAATAGTATTTAACTTTTGAAAATAATACTTTGCTCCCACAGAAAAACACTTGGAAGGCTGTGTCAAAGCTTTGAATAAAGTTCCATAAGAATATGATGAGGATTATGATGAAGAAACAGAGGTTTATAGTAATGAAATTACTTCTGTGTTTTAGGTTAGGGATAAATATACTACCTCTCACTCTCCCAACAACCTTTATTTTATAAGTTGGGAGACAGAGCCTCTAAGAGGTGCAGGGAATTGGTCCAGGTGTCTCAGCTATTGTTCTGCACACCCCTAATACCATGCCTTAAGCACTCAACCTCTCTAGGAGTAAACCTGAAAGTGGCAAAATAAAGTCTCCTCCAGAAGTGAAGGCCCAGATGAGTATTTTTTTTTTTTGGAGGAGACAGAGTCTCAAGCTGTCGCTCTGGGTAGAATGCCGTTGCATCACATCTCACAGCAACCTCAAACTCTTCGGCTTAAGCAATTCTCTTGCCTCAGCCTCTCAAGTAGTGGGACTACAGGTGCCCGCCACAATGCTTACTAGCAATGGCTAATTTTTTGTTGTTATTGTTGCAGTTGCCATTGTTGTTTTTAGCTGGCCCGGGCCAGATTCTAACCCATCAGCCTGGGTATATGCGGCCGGTGCCCGGCTCTGCCCCAGATGAGTTTTTTATGCAGTTCAAGTATGAGACTTCAACTAACACCCATAGCCTAGATCAAGCTACTCAAAGAGTGTGAGCCTGTTAGAAATGCATTGTCTCCCATCCCAGACCTACTCAGTCAGAATCTCTGAGGGTCCAGGAATCTGTGTTTTAATAAGCTCTCTAGGATATTCTTATCTTTGGGAACCTTATTGTTCTCATCTGAGTCAATGCTCTCCAAGGACACACAGTCTCTCTGCTATGCCTAGGTAGGGCTGGGCACGCAGTGGGTGCTGGATGGTTAACTTATATATACTGAGTAGATGAGATAGTCAGCATGTCCTGAAAAGGGGGAGAAATATTATAGAGAGCAGTTCCATTACCGCCAGCGGGGAGTCCTAGCCATCTCCTGAACTCCAGGGCACTTGTCCACTGGTTTGTGATGAGCCAGCTTGCACCGTCCTGTCCCCCATCTGAAGACACAGAGATGGGGAGGTCAGCTGGAGCAGGCCAGGACCTACAGCCCCTGTAGCTGTGGGAAGGGGGCATTCAGCCTGGTGGGGTTGGCCCTGGTAGTTCTAGCTTGGTAAGCCAGGACCTCTAACCCCAGAAAGGCCCTATGTCAATCCAGCTTCTTCACAACTCATCTTTATTCAGCTGCCTCTTGGAGCTGAGAAGAGAAGCTGATTTGTGGCCTGATCTGGCCATGTTTCTGCCGTGTTTTATTGTTTTAATTGTACATATGAAAGGCACTCAGAATGCTCGCTTGCATTTCTGACAGCCTCAGACACCCAATGTTTATAACAGTTACAAGCAGCCAGCGGCATCCCCAGCTGGGTGACTTATTTACTGTTACCACTAATTTACTGCCTCCTCCACCTGAGGATTAGGGCCCATCACCCATCAGCCAGCCACAAGTGGAACTCTCCTGGAGTGGGCATGGGTGGGGCTCAAGGCACTGAATGGAATGTGGTCAATCAGGGAGTAAGGTGGCAGAGATCCAGCCAGAACCCCACATCCCCCTCTATATTTACACCATTTGTGTGTCTCTGCTCAGGCTGTGTCCCCTGCTTATAATATCTTCTCTTTCTTTCCCTCCTCTTCACCTTTCAGAGCCCAACTCAAATCCTACTTCGTGCTCTGATAGTAAGCCCAGAGCTTCTAGAACAGTGGTTCTCAACCTTCCTGATGCAGTGGCCCTTTAATACAGTTCCCGTGGGTAGTGACCCACAAGTTGAGAACCACTGGTCTAGAATCTTACAAGTCACATGGCTGACTGGAGGCCAGATAATCCAATGACCCAGGGCAAGAATCTCCCTTATAGAATTCCTGATGGGCAGACGTTTAGCCTGTTAAAGTTATCCCTTGAGTGTTGAGTTGCTCAATACCTCCTATGCAGACTTCCTACTTTACACTGAGCTAAAACTCATCTCCATTGAGGAATTCTTCATTACATGTCACTGTGCTTTACATATATACAATTATCTGTAATCATCCTAATAACCCTATGAGATAGGTATTGTTAGCCATATGTTACAGATGAGAAAATTGAAATTCAGGGACTTTAAGTCACTTACTCAAGATCACACACCTAATAAGAGACAGAGCTTAGATGAACCATTCAGATGGCTGGCACTGAAGCCCAACCTTTCTCCAGGACAACCACAGTGCTTCTGAAGATGCCACTCTGAGGGCTGGAAAGAATGGAAAGAACAATCAGGCCAACAAGATTTCCATACCAAGCATCCTTGGGTCACCTGCACCAGCAAGACTACCCTGTACCCAGAAACACCAACCTTGAAAGAGTAGAAGATACTGTAATAGGCCCAGCTGAGCAGGCTTCTTGCTAAGGAGCAATGCTCATATGTAAAATAGGAGAAGGGTTTCACTAAGAATAGGGTAACTGATGACACAGTCTCAGCAAGGAGGGCAAAAACGTTTCTTTTCTCCTTAGGCTGTGCCTGTTCTGATCAGACTGAACAGAAAGGTGTCTCTGTTATCTTAGTTTCCTTGCCTGGATCCTCTTCCCTCCTCACACTTTAAATGCTAGTCCCCCTGAGTAAGAAACTTATCCTTCTACCTCCTCACTTTACATCCTTCCATTGGACCATTTCAGTCACACCAAGCAAATGCTGGTGACTCCTAAATCTTCATCTCCTGCCTCAAAGACTCCTACTACTTTGAGCTCCAGACCCATGCAACCAACTGTCCACCCAAATCAAAACCTAAGGTATCAGGATGGGTGCCTTCTTTTGCATCAATCCACTGAGTATTCTGTCTCCTCCTAATATTTACCTAATATCTATTTTCTCCATTCCCAAACATCACCTTTAAGAACCTCTGGAAACTAAAGTGCATTCTGGGCAAGTGGAGCATATCGTCTCTTATCAGATTCCCAAAAGAGGTTCATCATCCCCAAAAGGTCAAGTACCATTACTAATCTCTCCCCTTTGATTCCTCTTCTACCCTGTCAGAAAGTCCATCTAAAAATGCAAACGTGAATTCAACATTCCCCTGTGTGAAATCCTTTAATGGTCTTCAGTATACAGTATGACTTCCATAGAACTACCTTACGAGGTCCTTTCCACACGTAACTTTCTTCCCTCTTCAGCTTTATTTCTTATTTTTTTTCTCAACACTGTGGCAGGTGATTCTGTCATCACCCCCAACAGTGTCTCTGCATGTGTTGTTCCCTCTGCCTGGAAAGTCCATCCCTCTTAGCCTGCCTGGCAATCTTCAACTCATCCTTAAGACCCAATTCAAACTCACCCTATGGCACTTACCAGATACCAGCCTGCTCTTCTCTCAAGCAGAGCTCATCGCTACCTCTGTCAATGCTGCCAACATACTTTGTAGACTACTTTTGCATTTCTCACTCTGTACTGTGAATTCTTCTTCTCAAAGAAGGCCTGTCTTTGTAATTGACAGGGAGCTCTGTTGAGGGGCTAGACCAGGCGTCCTCAAACTACGGCCTGCGGGCCACATGTGGGCCGCCTAGGACATTTATCCGGCCCGCTGGGTGTTTTTGCCACCGCTGCCTATCCTGCTTAGCAGCCGACTCGTCCCGGGGCCCACAGTCTGGTCCTCCAACAGTCTGAGGGACAGTGAACTGGCCACCTGTTTAAAAAGTTTGAGGACCCCTAGGCTAGACCGTGAATAAACATTTATATAACCCCAGTATCTGGCAGAGTGCCGACACTCAGTAAATACATGCTGCATCATAAATAAATGAAACTAGTAAGCAATTACAACTATAGAGCACTTCACACATCACATATTTTCTCTCTTGATCCTTACAACAATACTGGTAAGGTGGACAAAGGCAGGCATTCCTGGAGGTTAGGGAGATCTTGCCAGGGTCACAAACTATAATTCACCACATTTCTTCAGTACTAAGTATAGGCAAAGGCCCACAGAAATATCTATTAGAAATGTATTGAACTTGATGGCCTTTGGCACCGACTGTAGACCCTAAGAGTAAAGGACTGTTCATACTTTCCTGAGCTTGTGAGCTTGTGACTTTCCTATGAATTTTGCTAGATATATCCAGGGCAAGGGGGTTGTACCTCTTATTCTACTCTACCTCCCTCACATATCCCCACAAGTCAGATGGCTTCTCATGAAAAAGGCAATCCAATCCAAACAAAAGAGAACCACAGGATTCTTTGTTTCTGTTTACTTTGTCAATGAGAATGAGCCAGAGCTCGATACAGTGCCTTGTATATAATTGGCAGTCAATAAATACTGGTTGAATTAGTAAAAAAATGGGGTATCCTTAAAAGGAAAAAAGAAAGAAAAACATGGTTTAGACAAAGTTAAAGGCTTAGGCTGGTAAGGAAAGAGAAGAGCCTTGAGATGATGCTGAAGGACTGTCACTGTCCAGGTCCCTGAGTCAGAAAGCGGAGAACACAGCACCTCCAAACCAGCACACCCAGCAAATAAGATGACCTGCTAGAAAACTATGGCAGATAAAGGCAATAAAGAATTTAAAAAAAAAAAAAAGTAGAGAGAAGTAGATCTTGCAAACTACAGAGAGAGTTTATCAATGATTCTTGACAAAATTCTAGAATGTCATTTTTTGTGATAGTTGTCGAATACTTAGGTAATTACTGGGTACTTAACTAAGGGTCCCTAAGAACAAGACATTAACGTGCCAGAATAATTTCTTTTTTCAAAAGGGTTATTAAGGAAGAAATAAGAAAAATGCTAAACATATTTTTATTTTAGCAAGAAATCTAAGAAAATCTCTTGTAATTTTGTGGACAAAATGGAGAAATGGAGGATAAAAAACAATGAAATTTGATGGAATTATAGCTGTTAATACTGATTAATACATCTAAATTATCCTAATCACATGCTCTAGTACTCTGTATTTAATAAGAGTCCATATAAACATTTTAATCAAAGAAACTACATGATGGCAGGGAATCCTACTTAACTCACCAGTGCTTAAAACAATGCCTGGTACATAGAAATTTGATCAACAGATATTTGTGAATAAATAAGTGAATCCATAGAAAGCATACTTACTACCTTTGCAAATCATACAAAATAAGAGATAGTTAATGTTTTCATTTTTATTTCATGAGAGACATGATAGGCTCTTCCAATATTTTTGCTGACTATCTCTCTACCTACCTGTCTAGAATGTAGTAGGCTGGCTGCTGGCATAAAAGTTAAAAAGAATTCAGCAGTTGACCCCCAGAAAAAAGAAATTATGTAGAACAGGGTTGGCAAACTACAGCCTATCCACCCTGCTATGTATTTTCATTAATAAAGTTTTATTGAAGTACATCCTTGCCCATTTGGGTTTTTATTATTTGGTTTGAGGGTTTTTCTGAGAAAGAGTCTCACTTTATCGCTCTTGGTAGAGTGCTGTAGCGTTATAGTTCACAGCAACCTCAAACTCTTGGGCTCAAGCGATTCTCTTGCCTCAGCCTCCCAAGTAGTTGGGACTAGCTACATGCCTGGCTAGTTTTTCTATTTTTAGTATAGGCGAGGGTCTTGATCTTGTTCAGGCTGGTCTTGAGCTCCTGAGCTGAGGTAATCCATCCACCCTGGCCTCCCAGAGTGCTAGGATTACAGGTGTGAGCCACCACACCCAGCCTCCTTGTCCATTTGTTTAGGTATTGTTTATGGTTGCTTCTGCACTACAGTGGCCAAGCTGAGTAGTCACAACCAAATCTAACCAGCCCTCAAAGCTTAAAATGTTTACTATCTGGCTACTTCCACAAGTTTGCTGCCCAATGATCTAGAATGTTGAGTATGAGTAACAACCTGGAAGGAACCATAAGAACACAAAGCTATAAAATTTGAATGCATGTGGTCATACATGTAGAGAAGACCAGTGTGACAGCAGAAGTTAGGAAGTTAGACTAGATGGTTTCCTAGCTCTGAGATTCTGTGAAGACAAAAATGTTTACTGAGCCCTGCTAGGATCCTGAGAGCAGATGAGAAGGCACTAAAAAAAAATCTCCTCCGATCTATCTGGCTCTGCTCTCTGAGTAAATGCCCCTTTTTGCTTCTTGGTGAGAATACCAGAATTGAAGACAGGGTGAGGGTGGTGAAACTTTGAGTGAGGAGAGAACTCATGAGCTGAGTTCCCACATATCAGGCCACAAATACAGGGCAAATTTGGTACTCATGAAATTCTCCTCTGTTTAAAACATAAAGTGAACATAATTCTTCTGGGTCAGTGGGGAATCTAAGGAGGCACAGGTCATGGCCTATACATGGAATTGTCAGCAGAGAAGGAGAGAAAAGACATATGGGCAGATGAGAGTTCAAATAACCATAGACAAGGCCAAGATTTAGAGAACATTCATAAGAGCATCTGAGGGCAGGCTGCAATTATTACTAAGGACAGGAAAGCCTTTGTGGAGATCTAGCCTCAAAAATGTTGCCTTGGCATTAGGACTAGGTTTAGAGAGGTGGAAAGGCAGGGGGTAGGTGACTTCATGCTTCACCTGGGCAGTAATGCCCTAATACCATTGATTTGAGGAACTGTCTCCCTGGGGCAGTGATAACACCTCTGCTCTGGGTTACTATGTACCTCATCAGTCCGGCAGCCTCACTGATAGCTCTGAGGGCTGAGTCCATTGCTCCCCTTAGCTGAATCACCCCCAGGGTCAGTTTTGAATCTCAAGCAATCAGCAAGGCTGTATGTCCCTCTGGCATCAGTGTCACCCCTAAAACAGCCACTGTTCAGCTGCCCTATTGCTGAAAATCTCAGGGGATGCTCAACTAAAAAAAAAAAAAAATCCCCTAAAGTGAGTGATCCAAGACAATAGGCAGGCAGTGAGGACAGTCTAGACAAAGAAAAACTCAAATATAAAATATTCATTTCTGTCTGTGGCCTGCCTTTTTCTCAACCTCACTTTGGAAGAACTATTCACCAAAGGCAACACAGACTGACTTGTCTAAGTACCTGCCAGCAGATACATGACCATGCTGTGATACAGATGCATAATACTTCCCTCTTCTAAAGTTCAACCACCCAACCATATAACATCCCACAGGAGGCACTGATAATGATTCCGTTTTATAAGCACAGACATCAAGGCACAGAGAAGGCCCACTATTTGTCCTGGATTATACAGTAAATTGAGGGGCCAGTCACAGAGACAAGATTGCATTTCACATGTAGGAGGGGGGAAAAGCAGTATTCAGAGTAGTATTTAGGGACTTGTGAGGCTGAAAAAACCAGTACAACTGTTTTCTAGTTCTGAGGCAGGGATTGGAAGGGTAAGTCTGCAGGAAGTAGAAGAGGAACAAATCCACATTCCATGCAGTTGCCTTAATTATTTTATTGAAACCTGTTCCCCTGTCCACTTATCTGAGGCTCCACAGGCCAAGGTACTTTCAGGAGAATACCAGTTTAAATGTCTCGCCCACGTCCAATTAGGTCGTGAAATCAGCCCTCTATTTCTTTCCCCAAGACTTCTGAAGTGACATAAATTATAGAGCTGCCAGAGGCAATGTGAAGGCCAGGAAGTGGCAGACTGTCACTCAGAGTTGCCCAAAGCAAGGCTACAAGGAAGTCAAAGGAGAAGCGCTCCCAGAGCAGCAGGGTACCCATGCTTACCTTCCAGAGAATGGATTCCCTGTTCCTTGGCAGTCTTGTAAACACTGCTGAAATCGTCCCCAAGGTTTGGGTCAGCCCCAGCAGCAAGCAAGATCTGTACCACACTGAAAGAAATCAGAAAGACAGAAGCGTCAAAAGCAGGAAAGGCCCAGGAGGTAGAGACCCAGATCTAAAGGCATATTTGGGGATTGGATCTGTCTCTGCTCATTTGAGAGATACAGTGGAAAGAACATGAACTCTGGGAGTGTAAAAGACAAGAGTAGGAAAGCAAGTTCTGAAACTTATCAGCTGAGAGGTTGGGAACAAGTTACTTAACATCTTTGGAAGGCCCAGACTCCACAACTATAAATAAAAACTGTTTATCCAACAATTACTTAACAAATCCCTCCCATGTTCTAGTCATTGTTCTAGGTGCTGAGGTCTGTGCCCTCACAGAACTATGACCAGTCTTCTGTGAATGACAGTTAAGCATAAAGTTACAGTGAAATGTGTAAAATTATGAAGAGAGAAATGCCATATATAGAACAAGGGAGGAAATTGAGGAAGGCCTTCTACTCCTTAATATTTTGAAAAAACAATTAAGTAAAGCAAATACATAACAACACGAATAAATGTATTTCAAGTTAAAACAGGGTGATGGTACAGGACTTTCCAGTACTTGCTGCCTCATAGTAACATCAATTTCAACAACTAGTCACATGTGAAAATACCAGGTGAGAGATTACAGTACCTGGGCATAGCACAGAAAGGACACACTGAAGAAAGTACGAAGGGCAATCTCACGTTACCCATATCACCTCCCCCAACTCCAGGCAGTACAGCATGGAGAAAGATACCTTCTGTGTGGAAGAAGGAAAGAGAAATGAGGACTGCATTTTGCCTCTGACCCCAAAACCTGGCCCACCCCAGTAAAACTCAGTTTTGGGCAGGCCCCCCTAGGCTGAGCCTCTAAACTTGCCTGCTGCCAGGCTGGATCCCACAAACCCAGGTCACCTAGGTCTGCCTGGCAGACTTGGTCTCTAGGTCTGTCCCATGGTCAGGGTGACCTTAGCAGCACCAGTTTCCAAACTGGCTCCAATACCAGGCAAGCCCCAGTGGTTACAAGCTCTAGGCCAGCCATAGCACCAAGCCAGTCCCCCCAGACTCAGGCTCCAGGCCTACCTTGCAGATTCAATATCCACACCTACTCCATAGCCAGGCCACCCCCACAACTTAGTTATTATTAGGCTTGCACCAGTAACTGCCCCTCTCCCCACCACTGACCAGGTTCCAGACCAGACTGGAGCCAAGTTGATCCACAAAGTCCAGAGCTTTCAGGCCTGCAAGTATCCCAGCCTCAGGACAAGGCTATCACCTGCAGACATAGGCTCCAGGCCTGCCCAGTCCTAGGTCAGATCCTGTCCTCCAACAGACCTATGGTCTGGGCCTATCCCAGTAGACTGAGCACTGGGCTGGCCCCATAAACCTAGACTCCAGGATGGCCTTTGTGGACTAAAGTTCCAGGCCAAGTCCCACAGCCCAGGACCCAGGCCAACCCTCACAGACCTCTCACCCAACCCAATAAATACTGCACACCCAGGCTCCAGACTGTTTTCTACAGACCAAGCCCCATGCTTGCCTAGCTCAGGCTGGACCCCACAGCCACAGACTTCAGTGGACCCAGGGTCCAGGTCCACCCCAACAGACACCAGTGTTGGGACCCTACGGACCAAGGCTCCAGGACTATCCCTGTATATGTAGGTTCTAGACTAGTTCCTATAGACCCAGGTCGCAGGCCCAGCCTTCACAAACTGAGGCTCCCAGTCCATCCCAAGACCAGACTAGTCCCTATGGACTCAGGCTCCAGGCCAATCCAGCACCTGGATGGCCCCTGCAGACTCAGGCTAAAGGCCCATGCAGCACAAGGTCAGCCGCTGTGTGTCAGGCTTCAGACTGGCCCCCACAGATACAGCTCCAGGATCACCCCTGTGATTTCAATCAACTGGTCCAACCCAGAGAATACAGACTCAATCTCACAGACCCAGGTACCAGACCCACCTACCCATTGACCCAGGTATTAGGCCAATCTGCCTGAGGACTCCTGCTGCAAGCACACTCACAAACCACACAAGATAGCTTGCCCAAAATCTCTGGACATGCTGATCGGCGAAGGGCTTTCCCAGGCAGAACCAGTCTGCAAAGACTAGAATAAATCCCTACATCTTCGCATGCCCACACACTAACAGATAGCCACAAGGATCAAGACAATCAGGGAACTCTGACCTACCAAAAGAACAATATAAAGGATCAGTAAAAAACCCTAAAGACCCACATGACAAAGTCTCAAAGCTACAGATGCTGAGATGGATGTGGAGAGACGGGAACACTTTTACACTGCTGGTGGGACTGTAAAAACAACCTTTTTGGAAGGAAGTATGATGAATCCTCAAAGAACTCAAATTAGGCCTCCCATTTGATCCTGCAATCCCATTACTAGGCATCCAGAAAAAAAAAGTCCTTTTATCATAAGGACATTTGCACTGGACTGTTTATTACAGCTCAATTTACAATTGCCAAAATGTGGAAACAATCTAAACGCCCACCAACCCAGGAATGGATTAACAAGCTGTGGTATATGTATACCATGGAATACTATTCAGCTACTAAAAAAGATGGAGACTTTATATCTTTTATATTAACCTAGATTAGGGCAGAACACATTCTTCTTAGTAAAGGATCACAAGAATGCAGAAACAAGAATCCAATGTACTCAATTCTAATACAAAGGCAATAGATGATCTAATATAAGGTATGAGGGAGTGGGCAGCACCTGTGGCTCAGTGGGTAGGGCACTGGCCCCATATACTGAGGGTGGCAGGTTAGAACCTGGCCCTGGTCAAACTGCCACAACAACAACAACAAAACAGCTGGGCATTCTGGCAGGCACCTGTAGTCCCAGCTACTCAGGAGACTGAGGCAAGAGAATTGCCTAAGCCCCAGAGTTGGAGGTTGCTGTTATCTGTGATGCCACGGCACTCTACTGAAGGTGATAAAGTGAGACTCTGTCTCTAGGAAAAAGAAAAAACGGTATGAGAGAATGGTGAGAGGGGAGGAGAGTGGGGGATGGGGGAGTTCATGGTGTATGGCACATCTCTTGGGGGCAGGAACAATTATAAGAGGGACTTTATCTAACAAATGCAATCAGTGAAACCTAATTCTTTGTACCCCCGATGAATCCCAAACAATTAAAAAAAAAACCCTAAGGAAATGGATATTCATGACCTGCCTGACAAATAATTCAAAATAATTATTTTATGAAAGATTAGAAACAAAGAATAATGATTCAATGAAATTAGGAAAACAACAAATTTAATAGATTAAAATTATGAAAAAACAAAGAGTAATTTGAGAGCTGAAAACTATAAAGAATCAAATGAAAAATGCAATAGAGAGCATTAATAGCAGAATTGATCAAAAAGTGGATCAAGGGGTGGCACCTATGGCTCAGTGAGTAGGGCGCTGGCCCCATATACTGAGGGTGGCAGGTTCAAACCCGACCCGGGCCAAACTGCAACCAAAAAAAAATAGCTGGGCATTGTGGTGGGCACCTATAGTCCCAGTTACTCAGGAAGCTGAGGCAAGAGAATCGCTTAAGCCCAGGAGTTGAAGGTTGCTGTGAACTGTGTGACACCACGGCACTCTACCAAGGGCAACAAAGTGAGACTCGGTCTCTTAAAAAAAAAAAGTGCTGGGCATGGGGCTCACGCCTGTAATCCCTACACAATGGAAAGCTGAAGTGGGAGGATCGCTTCGGGCCAAGAGTTTAAAACCAGCAACACTGTGAGACCCTGTCTCTACAAAATCTTTTAAAAAATAGCCAGGCATGGTGGTGCACACCTGCTACTTATGAGGCTGAGATGGAGGGACTGCTTATGCCTAGGAGTTCAAAGTTACTATGGTAGTGCCATTGTACTCCAG
The DNA here is from genome assembly GCA_963574575.1 of Galagoides demidoff. Classification (NCBI taxonomy): domain Eukaryota; kingdom Metazoa; phylum Chordata; class Mammalia; order Primates; family Galagidae; genus Galagoides; species Galagoides demidoff. The sequence goes on from CAUYQV010180758.1 coordinate 20,537, forward strand.
CCTGGGGAACAGAGTGAGACTCAAAATAATAATAAAGTAGTGTATTTGAAAATATACAGTCAGAGGAGAAAAAAGAATCAATGATGATGGGACAACATCCACAGAGCAAATATTTGAGTTTAAAATTCAAGATGGAGAAAAGAAACAAAGGAGGAGATAGCTAAAGGAAATAGTAGGCTTATGCCTATAATGGTGCTATGTAAATTGCTTATATCTTTAGCATAAGGTTAAAAGACAAGACTGTTAGAAATAATAATAGCCGGGTGGCACTTGTGGTTCAAAGGAGTAAGAAGCCAGCCCTATATGCCACAGGTGGCAGGTTCAAACCCAGCTGCAGCCAAAAAAAGAAATAATAATAGCTACAATGATTTGTCAAGGAATAAACAATATAGAAAGATAACATCAAAAATACAGAATGTGTTTGTGAGAGGTGTCAAAGAAAAATGTACCTTTTTTTGTTGGTTTTTTTTGAGACAGAACTTCAAGCTGTCACCCTGGGTAGAGTGCTATGGCATCACAGCCCACAGCAATCTCCAATTCCTGGGCTCAAGAGAGTCTCCTGCCTCTGCCTCCCAAGTAGCTGGGACTACAGGTGCCCACCACAACACTCGGCTATTTTTTTGGTTGCAGCTGTCATTGTTGTTTGGTGGGCCCAGGCTGGATTCAAACCTGCCAGCTCAGGTGTATGTGGCTGGCGCCCTTGCTGCTTGAGCCACAGGCGCCGAGCCAATGTACCGTTTTTGTAAGCAAAGTTAAGTTGTTATCAACTTAAAATAGCATGTTATAACTCTGAGATGTTTTATGTAAGCCTCATGATAACCATAAAACAAAAACCTACAGTGGATATATAAAATATAAAAAGTAAGGAATCTGCTAGGTCCAGTGGCTCACACATGTAATCCTAGCACTTTGGGAGGCTGAGGCAGGAGGATCTCTTGAGACTAGGAGTTTGAAACTAGCTTTGGAAACATAGTGAGACCCCAATCACTACAAAAAAATAAAAATAAAAATAAATTAGCCAGGTGTAGTGGCTCACGAGTTTGAGACCAGTCTGAGCAAAAGCGAGACCCTGTCTCTATTAAAAATATAAAAACTGAGGCAAGAAAATCGCTTGAGCCTGAGTTGGAGGTTACTGTCAGCTATGAAGCCACAGCACTCTACCCAGGATTACAGCTTGAGACTGTCTCAAAAAAAATCAACCAGGCATGGCACCATACATATGTAGTTCTAAGTATCAGGGAGGCTGAAGCAGGAGGATTACTTGAGCCCAGGAAGAGTTTGAGGCTACAATGAGCTATGATCATGCCAATGCACTCCACCCCAGGTGACACAGTAAGACCTCATCTCAAAAAGAAAACCAAAAAACAAAAAGGAATCAAAGCCTGTCACTAAAAACAAATAAATACCTCATCAGAACGTAAGACAGCAAGAGTACGAAACAATCGGAAGTTACTAACAAAATGCCAGTAGTTAATCCTACTTATAAATAATTAGCTTGAATATTAATGGTTTAATTATCCAATCAAAAGATGAATAGTTGAATAGATTAAAAAAACAACTGGCTTGGCGCCTGTGGCTCAATCAGCTAAGGCGCGAGCCACATACACCTAAGGTAGCAGGTTCGAATCCCCAGCCTGGGCCCGCCAAACAACAATGATGGCTGCAACCAAAAAATGGCCGGGCGTTGTGGCGGGCTTGTGGCGGGCGCCTGTGGTCCCAGCTACTTGGGAGGCGGAGGCAGGAGACTTGCTTGAGCCCAGGAGTTGGAGGTCGCTATGAGGTGTGATGCCATGGCAAAATATCCCGGGGGTTAGCTTGAGGCTCCTTCTAAAAAAAAAAAAAAAAAAAAAAAAAACTAAGACTCAACTATATATTATCTACAAGAGACTCACTTTACCTGTAAGCATATACACAGACTGAAAGTGAATGACAGAAAAAGATATTCCATGCAAATGGAAACTAAAACGAAGTAGGAGTACCTATACTTATATACAATAAGACAAAATAAAATAGATTTTAAGTCAAAACTTTAAAAAGGGGTCATTATATAATAATGAATGAGGACTTAGATCACTAAGAAAAGGAGACAAGGCAGGGCAAAAACCAAAGCAGATGTCGGGTCCAGAAAATTTTTAAATGGATCATCTTCTAATTTTTAGAACCACTTTGTCTATAGTGTTTTTAGAAAAACAAAAAGCTGATGAGATTCTTTAAATTTCTATTTTAAGATGACTACAGATTCATGTAGACTTGTAAGAAATAATATAGAGGGCGGGGTGCAGTGGGTCCAGGCTGTAATCCTAGCACTATAGGAGGCTGAAGTGGTTGGACTGCTTGAGTTCATGAGTTGGAGACCAGTCTGAGCAAATGCAAGACCCTGTCTCTAAAAATTAGCTGGGTATTGTGGTAGGTGCCTGCAGTCCCAATTACTACAGCCTCCCAATTACTTGGGAGGCTGAGGTAAGAGGATCTCTTGAGGCCAAGAGTTTGAGTTTGCTTTGAGCTATGATGATGCCACAGCATTCTACCCAGGGTGACAAAGTGAGACTCTGTCTCAAAAAAAAAAAAAAAAAGGAAAAGGAAAAGGAAGTAAGTTATAATAACATTTTTAAAAATTTAAAAATAGGCTCAGTGCCTATGGCTCAAGCCACATACACCTGAGCTGGTGGGTTCGAATCCAGTCCAGGCCCACCAAACAACAATGATGGCTGCAACCAAAAAGAAATAGCCAGGCACTGTGGCAGGCACCTGCAGTCCTAGCTACTTGGGAGGTGGAGGCAAGAGAATCATCACAGATAATGTTATATCTCAAGGAACTAGAAAGAGATGAACAAATTAAGCCCAAAGTTAGTAGGAGAAAATAATAAAGATCAGAGTGAAAAGAAATAAAATAAAGATTAGAAAGACAGTAGAAAAAGGTCAACACAATTTACAGTTGGTTTTTTAAAAAGATGAACAAAATCAGCAAACCTTTAACTAAGCTAAAATAAAAGAGAAGATTCATATAAATAAAATCATAATGGCTCGGCGCCTGTGGCTCAATC
>CAUYQV010180759.1:0-43755 GCA_963574575.1 Galagoides demidoff
CCGCCTCCCAAGTAGCTGGGACCACAGGCACCCGCCACAACGCCCGGCCATTTTTTGGTTGCAGCCATCATTGTTGTTTGGCGGGCCCGGGCTGGGGATTCGAACCCGCCACCTTAGGTGTACGTGGCTGGCACCTTAGCCGCTTGAGCCACAGGTGCCGAGCCAGTTTTGCTTTTCTTGATACCACTTTTCAGAATATCTTTTATGCCTGTGTCTTTTTCACACTTTTATGTATATTCCATATTCTCTCTTGATGCATTGTCTCAACATGGCATTTGTAAATTTGAGGGATATCAGAAGGAATTAGCCAGAAGAGCACAGCACTGGCCACTTTGGTCTCTCAAGCTATATTGTTTCTATCACTCAGACTCAGTGCTAATATCTTGCCGAGTTTTTTACTCCTTCAGAGATGCAGAACTTCCCTATAAGATCTGGGGAAAACCAAAGCATGTACTTGCTCATTCTCTCTTTATTTTTTTTCTAGATCAACTGAATTAGAATATTATTGTACTTACTCTATTTTAGAATTCTATAAATTTCACTTCTGCTTCCAAATACTGTTCATTATGTAGTGTTCTGAATGTTCTCTGTATCTGTTGATTTTACTTTATTCCTAAGTTTCACCAGTGAATAACTCTCACTTCTGAAGTATGTACGTGTTTATAGTTCTTAAGATTTGGTAAGCCTGTTTTTTTCTTTTGTAGCTTGTTGGAAAGATACAATGATGCTTTTTTAAATTATTATTATTTAATATGAGGGTATATACGATTAGGTTACATTATTTGCATTGGTAAGGTAAAGTCCAACTCTGAGTTGTAACTGAGTCCCTACATTCATTATTAACCACAGATTTCTAAGTTCAGTTTGGACTCTTGATTTGCCTTCTGGCTTATAAACTAGAATGAAAGGTGGCTGAAACATTTGAAATGCAGAAATGCAACTTTCCAGGTTAGCCCGGTCCCCTTGCCATCAGCCTACATATTTCTTCTCATTTCTCTACACTTTGTATCGCTTGGATTTCCTTATTTCCTAAGTAATTGACATTTGCCATATCAGATGACATTTGACTCTGTGTCAAAGTGTAAGTCAATACTTTCACCCTTACAATGTGCACCTTTATACAGAAGCTCCATTCACACATATCATCCCTACCATGTCCCTCTTAGACATAGACTGTGTCATATAGGCTTGAGAATGAAAGTGAGTTTGCTCCCAAGATTGATGGCACTAGGAAAAGCCTGAACCAGTGACAAGGAGGAAACTGGAGGCCTGGTTCCTGTGTCTTCAGGGAATACAAAGTCTTTATCTGCCCAGAAAAAATATTCTACCTAGAATTTTGATTTGGGGGTAGTTGTGAATCCGGACCAGATATCAAAGATATACCTGTATATCCATAGTGGTTCCCAGATGACTTCTCTCAATTTGGAAGACCACAAATACTCTCTGGAAGCTATTTGTGCATGACTAGTCATCAAAAGTTTCAGGTTTACAGGGTGCCTGTAGTCCCAGCTTGGGAGGCTGAAGCAAAAGAATCACTTAAGCCCAAGAGTTGGAGGTTGCTGTCAGCTGTGATGCTGTGACACCACAGCACTCTACTGAGGGTGACATAGTGAGACTCTGTGTCAAAAAAAAAAAAGAGAGGTGGTTCCTGTGGCTCAGCAGGTAGGGCACTGGCCCTGTATACTGAGGGTGGTGGGTTCAAACCCAGCCCTGGCCAAACTGTAATGGAAAATATAGCTGGAAAATCTAAAAAAAAGAAAAAAGAAAAAGTAGCCAGGCATTCTGGTGGGCACCTGTAGTCCCAGCTACTCAGGCGGCTGAGGCAAGAGAATCTCCTAGGCCCACGAGTTGGAGGTTGCTATGAGTTGTGACACCACAGCACTCTACTGAGGGTGATAAAGTGAGATTCTGTCTCAACAACAACAACAAAAAGAGTATATAGTGCATACTCAAAAACAGAATATCTGACTGAAATTGTCAAAGGGTGGAGAGGAGAACAGTGTTTGCTGGCCATCTGACTTGTTTCCGAAAGCCAATCAGATCTTTTTGAGGACATTACTTACCAGGGGCTTTGCTTCCTCAAACTGCAAGGTTGCAGTGTAATTTATTGTCCTATTTCATTCATAGTGCTGGAATCCTATTTGTTCATTATTAGAATACAAAATGTTGCTTTCAAAGTAAAACTAATGCCTGAGACAGAGATGGAGTCACATGATTAGCTCTGTAAATGACAAGGACAATTACTCAATTTCCTCTCAGCTAAAAACCAACAATAAATCATAACAAATGGAGACAATTTTGTTGTCAGGCTTGTGTATGAACATTTACAAATATCTCCATACTCGTAGAGTTCCAGCAGGTCACATTAATATCCAGTTTCTCATAAATCTATGTGGAGAAGGGGTATGCTTTAAAGATAGTATAGCTGAAGCAATTTTAGTTTAGAAGAAAGCTTTTAGTAATTAAGTACCTAAAGGGGCAACTTAACTAGCTATAGTTTATATTAATTTTCATCTTTATGATAGTATCCTAGTTCTTAGGAAGTCACTCTGTGAAACTGCTATTGGAACAGTGCTTCATATAGACCAACCTTTTGCTAAAGAAAGTTGAAAGAATAGACAAGTGGAAATATTTCATCAAGAGTTGCTCATGTTCAAGTCTCAAAAGCACATTTCCTCTGCCTCTTCTTCTCTCTCACATCTTTGCCTCTGTGGAGTTTATCCTCATTGTCACATCTCTGAAGCCGGGAGTCACTGACAGTTGGTTCTGATGGGTTTTTTGCTCCCTTGAGAAGGCAACACAAGAATTATGTATAATTACTATTGTTCTTATGCCTGCTCTTTTCTCTCTAAAAAAATATATCCTGGACATCATTCCATAAACCCTGAGCCCAAGGAACAATCACTGATCCAGAAATTTTTAAGAGCTGTATTGCAAGTCAATCAAACACTCTTCTATTTTTTCTTAATCCAACATAAAATGACAGAAAAGTGACTTGATTACTTTGTTAAGCCACGCCTTTGATTCATGTCTTGGAGTGTCTAATCTTTTAAAACATGTCATATATTTGGAGTTCTATTCTGTCATGCGAGAATCACAACTATGAAGAAGGAATAAAGCATGCCTACAGGTGAGCAGTAATGATTGAGGAACGCCTGCTTGCTAGAACCATTCCTCATGGGGAACGAAGCTGGGGGAAGAGCTCCCTCAGGATTTAAGGTTTGAGAATAGACCCCACTTTTTACCAACTGCCGTTAAACTGAGGAGTAAGGAACCTTCTCGATTACGTTTTGTTTTCTGTAGATGCTTTCATTTATTCTGGTTACTTTGGGGTTGTTGTTCTTGGTCTCCATAATAAACAGAAACTTGCCTTCCTTTTGTTGGATATCATTGTTTTACTTCTTATCCCTCAAGCTTAACATCCAATTCCTCTTCACGTCATTGCTTCAACTCTTTCTATCTGGCATGATCTTTCCAGTCTGTTCTTTTTCAGCAGAATATTCTTAGTGCCTCTAATTATTGTCTTTTTCTGGAAGAGCTCTGATGTATCCAGTGTCTCTTTTCAAAGGAGATTTCGGACACAGTTGCGGGCACAAAGATATTCTTTATAGCATCATTCACATAGGTGAATAACCAGAAAATATTAAACAAGCTAAGTGGTTAAATTGGGGTTCATCTTCACAACAGATTTGTTGTGCAGTTGTTAAGCTATATATCCAAAGAAAATTACTGGTCATGGAAGATATTTACAATATATTAAACACAAACATCACATGATTTCACTCATATGTGGAATCTAAAAATTGTTGATTTCGTAGAAGTCAAGAGTAGGATGGGGGTTATCAGAACTACTTGTGGGAGGACCAGGAGAGGTTGGTTAGTGAGTACAAAGCTAATGAGACAGGAAGAACAAGTTTCAGCGTTTTGTTACACAGTAGGATGACGACAGAAAATGATAATGTGTTGTCTATTTCGAGATAGAAGGTTTTGAACATTATCACCACAAAGAAATGATCAATATATGAAGTGATGGATCTAATTACCTGAATTTGATCCTTATACGTACCTTAAAACCTTACACTGTACATTATAAACATGTTTATTTCCTATGTGTCAATTCTAAAAATCAGGATTCTCAATAACCTGTAGGTAGACTTTTAGCTGTATAAAAACACAGTAGACCCTCCTTAGTTAACCACCTCCCTACATTGACTACCTCCTTAAGTTGAACTAATTTTCCTAGAACAGACATGTATTCAACGGAAGCTCCTTATGTTGACCATCTCCCTATATGAATAGTTTCCAACACTCCCTCAGATGGTCAACTTGTCGAGATTCCACTGTGTTCAGAAGAAGGCCTTTTAATTTTATTGCTTTTTAACCTCTTTTTTGTTGTTATTACACTCTATCCTTTAAATCAATAGTTGGGAAAGGGAGGGTGTTTGCTTAATTGGATCCTAGGGAGAGTATCATATATTACAGAAATTAGAATATAGGATAATACTAAGGAATAAGTCCTTTAAGAATGTAGATTAAAATGGTTATAATAAAAAGACAACAATAATAAGTGTTGGGGAGGATGTGGAAAGAAGGAAACCTTCAGACATTGCTGGTGAGATTATATAGCATCATAGCTACTTTGAGAAAAAGTGGTAGTTTCTTAAAAAGTTGAATATAATTTTACCATGTCAGCCAGCAATTCTAGGTATCTGTTTAAGTAAAATGAAAACATAAGTCACCCTTGTGCAGAAATGCTCATAGCAGCATGGTTTATAGTTGCCAAAAAGCAGAGTTAATTCAGATGTTCATAAACTGATAAATGAATAAACAAAATATAATATATTCTTATAAATATTTATTGAGCAATGAAAAGTAATGATTTACTGACACAGGCAACAAAATAGGTTAGCCTTATGAGCATTTTGCTAAAGGCAAGTAACTGGATGGAAAAGACTAAAGATTGTATAATTCCATTTACATAAAATATCCAGAAAGATGCAACCATAGAGAAAGAATAAAGGTTAGTGGTTTCCTAGGCCTGGAATAGGGACTGATTAAAAATGACCAGAACAGAGATCTCGGTTAACAGAAATATTCTAAAATTGAATATTTTGATGGTGGCCATTACCGTAAATTTACTAAAAGTCATCATTGCTTCATGTATTTTAAATTAAGTTTTATGATATTTTAATAAAATTATTAAATTTATTAAAATTAATTAAATTAATTAAAATTATTATTTAAAAAATAGGCTATGTGGATCAATTTTTCATTGTATTTTTCTCCTTACTGTTATGAAACAAACCTCCAAAAGACTCAACCCAACACAGAGAGGCACAGTCTATGAGAGGGTAACTTACGGGCTGGACTATAGCTTTTCTGCCAGACCAATATCACTTTATGTTGCATTTCTCTCCATCTGGATTCTTATGGAATTTGTCATTCAGTCTACCTTACAATCTATTTTCTTTGAAAATTGATCGAGAACCTACTTAACACTAACACTAAAAGTACAATGGTGATTGCATTTCACTTGCTGCACACCATTGCTGAAGTCAAATACTATTTCTTGACTTCATATTTACAGGCATCTTATATGATCAAAGTTGTCACAAAGGAAAGGAGCTTAATATTATATTGACATCCACAGCAGAAACGTTCACCACAGTTATAGGCATGCCTTGGTAACCACTCGTCATGCATATCATAAGGCAGCAGAAATCCCTGTGAAAAGTGGATGACTGATATTCGCTCATTCTTCAGCGGGCTTTTACAATTAAAAATAACTTGACATTGAGCACAAAGTGTGAAATGCATAATTTTGTTTCAGAAAACATATTTGTCATTCTGGAGATTAGGAGCTCCATAACACAGGACAAGGGTATTGTATTCAAGAAAGAGCCAATATTGTCTTAAAAATCCTATTTGCATAGTACTGGAGAAACACAGTTCTTTTTCTTATTTTTTTAAATAATAGTTAAAACTATTCTTTGAAATCTATAAGTGGGAATTTTCTCTTTAAACTTCTGTGTCTTTTCATTTTAATTTTTATCCAAGCAACCCATAAAAACCTACAAATAATAATAAGCTGCATTGATTTACAGAGTTTTCTATTTCTTCTGCTTTTGCTCTTTTATATGCCACAATCATCCCTTTGGGGGGGCCAATGTTGACACTCCTTTGTTTTTTACAATTTTTCATTCTGCATTATTGACTACCAGCTCAGCAAAACTTGGTATTGGTGATCATCCTGAGGATAGCCTGGTGAGTGCTGGATTACTCTCAGAAAATTACCCTGAGGGGAAGGTGTGCATCCCTGTTCCTGTTTTGGAAGGCAGCCCTGCTCACTACTGTCCCATCCACATTACTTTCCCTTTTTCATCAGTAACTATGCAGAAGTTTGAAACTGTGTTTAATCTGGTAAGGCAATGGGCACTCTTAGTTTTCAGGGGGTTTAGGGGTCATTATTAATTTGTTCATTCATTCATCCAAGTCAACTTTCAGTGAAAATCTACCATCATGCCACATAATAAAACTATAGAAAAGGAAAGACACGATATCCCTCTCAAGCCATTTCAACTGACAATGAAAATATAACATCATAGAGGAAAGAAAGGAAGCAGGGGATGTGGACACATTGGAAAAAAGAGGTAGGGTGACTTCCTGTGGGAGCATTCAAGTAGGCTGTCCCCGGGTTACAAATGAGATAGGTTCTGTAGGTTTGTTCTTCAGTTGAATTTGTATGTAAGTTGGAACAGGTGCATTTACCTACTACCTATAATAGTCTCTCTTTGTAAGTGCAAGTTAGTGGGACTCAGGGACCACCTGTAAGCCAATTAGAAAAGAGAAGACGTGATATTATGGCAAAGAGAAAGAAAAACTTGTACAAAGTTGTGGATAGACAAAAGAACATTGTGGGTTTGGGAAACTCAAAATAGTTCAGTTTCCTAGGGAATGGGATACATGGGGAAAAATGATGTGGGGGGAAACTTGGGCAAATTATGGAGCCCGTTCCTTCCTTATCTATAAAGTGAAGACAGTGCACACAGGTTTCTTAGCAGAGTGTGGACATACAGAAAGTGCTTCACATTCCTTTAGTGGTGAAGGTCAGGGTTTCATATGATATCTCTCCTGATTAAAGACTAAAGAGACTGTCCTGGTAAGTTTTTGGTCTCTTTATGAAATTCTAAAGGCTGACAAATAGTGTGTAGCCTAATAACAGATGCCTCTTAATGATACTGTGAAATGTTTACCAATTTTGAAGGATATTTGCTCATTCTGTTATTTGCTGGAAGTGGTAGGTTACAGCAATTGCAACTGGAAGTCAGACCACAGTAGTAGTTAATAGCTCATGCTTTGGAAGTCAGACCTGGAAATTTCCTACTTCTAATTTACAAAAAAATAGAATAATAATAGTAATATATAACTCAGCATTTTTCTGAGACTTAGAATTGCAAGTGCTTTGCAGAGTACCAAGAAAGACTTCTGAAATGAGAGCTAAAAGTCACAATATTCCTGTGGTCCTATTTTCAATGGTAAATTAGTAGATGTATTTTCTCTCAACACTAGGGAAACAAATAGTTCTGGTATATATTTTTGTCATTCATATTTTTATTCACCAACTTTAAAACTTGTATATTTCTTTTTTACAGTTAGTGACTAAATAGACCATGCTGGTAAATGCCTTTGAAAGCAAAAAGCTTTCAAGTTTTTCAAAATTGCAAGTTATGACATTTTAGTGAGGCACAGAATCAATTCAGTGGGTAACAACTAGTACTTTGTTTTTATGTAATAGAAAGGAACGTAATTGAAAATATAGGAGGGTAGAGGAATCAGTAAGTATTATTTCATTAAATCTTGTGCCTATGAAGTCGTTATGTACCTTATAGTTTCCAGTATGGTTCTTGGCCAAAAGCTTGAAAATAATTGCTCTAAGGACAGAAAAGCAAGTATGACAAGCTTCCCTCTAATTTGCATCAGAATTTCAGATTGTCTTAATATTTAAATAAAATCAAGCAGATTAGGAAAAAAAGAGTTTGTTGTAAATATTGACTACATATGATTTTACAGTATGTGTGATATGAGTTTGTTTGTTTGTTTAAAGATACTATTGGGAGGGGCAGTGCCTGTGGCTCAAAGGAGTAAGGTGCCGGTCCCATATGCCAGAGGTGGTGGGTTCAAACCCAGCCCTGGCCAAAAACTGCAAAAAAAAAAAAAAAAAAAAAAAGATACTATGGAGAAAGTGCTGTCATTCAAATATTCTATCAGCTGGAAACTCAGAAGCAACTTGATCTTTAGGATTATGTAAAAAGGACTTTGAACAATAGGCTGACTTTTGTCCAGTGCTTTGGCGAGCATGTGCACATGCATGCCTGTCACAGTGAAGTACAGACGACTTCAGGAGCAGGAAGGCTCAGAAAACCAAGGTCACCTTTTCCTTCCTGCATTATCATCCCTTCCAATTGTTACTTGGGCAGCGAGGTTAATCTCTCTGTACTCCCCTACCGAGTTGATATTTTCCTTCACAGTGTTTTCTAATTACTTTGTGAATAAAATGTTTTAGATTGAGTAAAATTGAGCACAAAGGTATGCTTGTAGCTAAAATTGTGCTCTCTTTAATGGTCGAGTTGGGGCTGGTTGCTTTTGTTAGGGCCTCCAATGGTGCCGTGGTAGAGCTGTGCCCACTGACCCATGGCACTCCTTGCTTGTGAAATTAATTCAGAGCATGGTGAGTCCCTAATGACAGGAAGAGTAAATGTTTCCCTTTATAAATAGTAGGTTTTGGCCAGGAGCAATGGCTCACGCCTGTAATCCTAGCACTCTGGGAGGCCGAGGCAAGAGAAAAGCTTGAGCTCAGGAGTTTGAGACCCATCCTGAGCAAAGTGAGACCCCGTGTCTACCCAAACTAGAAAAAAATAGCTGATGTGTTGGTAGACACTTGTAGTCTCAGCTACTTGGGAGGCTGAGGCAGGAGGATTTACTTGAGTCCAGGAGTTTAAGGTTGCTGTGAGCGAGGCTGAGGTATGGCTTTCTAGCTCAGGTGACAGAATAAGGCTTTGTCTTAGAGAAAAAAAAAAAAAAGAAAAGAAAAGAAGTAAGTTTCTTGTTCCATTGTAGGGATAATGCTTGAAGCTGTTAGTATTTTCCACCTATTGCCAGCCTCTATCCAGCCTCTGTAGAATTCTTTCTTGTGGAGATGATGTCCAATGTAATAGATCTTGTTTTTAAGCTCAGGTAAGTCTTTACATTTAGTTTTTTTAACTCTGAATTTGGACAGTTGCTGTTTGGACACGATCACTAAATGATGGTGGCTAGCAGAATACCTTTAAATTAGGTTCTGAGATTCTAGTTGTCGCCAGTCAGTGGTATTGCAGGAGTTGACTTAATTAGCAGAAAGGTCTAAAGTGACTCTAGAGGCAGCCATTCACATGTTTAGAAAATTAATTCCCTGGGAATCCTTCCAGGTTTGTTTTGTTGACTTCTTATTTTCTATTTGAAAGAAAAAAATAAGATTAGCATCATAGTATTGTTAACCTGGTCATGTTGATAGACTTAATCTTTTTGGACAAATTCTCTCCCCTCTAAATAGTTTAGCTGAATGTCCTGAAGAAAGGGGAAATATAAATCAGGCGCTGCAAAGTAAAAAGCTCATATAAATCATCTCGGGTAACTGGAAATAATGAGTCAAGAAAAAAAGCACATGGCATTCCTGGTTAAGCACTTTTTTTTTTTTTTTGAAAGACAGAGTCTCGAGCGATTGCCCTGGGTAGAGTGCTATGAAGTCACAGCTCACAGCAACCTTCAACTCTTAGGCTTAAGCAATTCTCTTGCCTTAGCCTCCCAAGTAGCTGGGACTACAGGCACCCGCTGCAACACCCAGCTATTTTTTGTTGTTGTTGTTGTTGTTGCAGTTGTCATTGTTGGTTACCTGGCCTGGGCTGGATTCAAACCCTCCAGCCTAGGTGAGCTATGGGCACCACCCCCTGATTAAGCTTTTGTTTTCTTACTTTTAACATCCGTTGTTACAAGGAAATAATTTTAAAGTATAAAAGAGTGAAAGTGGAAACATAATAGTAAATGACAATTGGCAGTTTCCCTATGTTGATAGAAAAGATTGGTGTGGTCAGTGGCAAAATGGAGAAAGCCCTGTCTAATCAGACATTGTACTCAGCTCCAACAGATGGTTATTATTGGGGAAGTTGGGCCCAGTGTGTTTTAGTATTTCTTTTTTTCCAAAAAAGTTCAAATCTGGATTTTTAGTATGAGATCTCCTGGCTTATAAAGTGTTGGCTTAGTTTTTTCTGAACAGTGGGGAGACCAAACAAAATTTGTCTGTAAGCTTCCTTGGCCTACGGATTGTCAACTGATGCCCTTTCAATCATAGATTTTCCAACGAGAACAGATGGAATGTTTTCACTGCTAATGAGGTTAGTAATTTAGAAGTGCTCTGAAGCCTCTCTTTTGAGAAAGTATCATCCTTATGTCTTGATTTGATAAAAATGCTTTTTTAGAGAATGCAGAGATTTCTGTGGTTGGCCACATGTTGTTTAGAATGGAGAAGGGGAACATGAAATTACAGAATAAGGCAGATTGAAAGATGTGCTTTAAGAGAGAGGTTTAAAGGGATAACCCTAACCCGGTATTAGCAAATCTTCACTGAAGTGACAATAATGACACTATAAAGTATGAATAGGATTTTGATAGAAAAGGAAGAGAAGATTGGCCAAAGAGAGGGAAAAGTATACAGGAAGTCAGTCCCTGGGTTATAAACAAGATAGGTTCTGGAGGTTTGTTCTTAAGGGGAATTTGTGTGTAAGTAACCTGTAAAAGCCTCTGTTCCTAAGAGTTGAATGTCAGTTGGATGTTTATAAATTGGGAACTGCCTTTAAGCATATCTAGAGTTATATTGTGGGACTTGGTATGTCTTAAAATGTTTAATAATTGGCTATATCTGGAATATGTAACTGGGGCCAAGACAAGAGGAGCCTTGAATATCAGTCTACTGATTTGAAAGTTGATTGTATGGTTAGGGTGCCCTTCAGAATTTAGAACAGGGAAGAGACAGTATCTGATCTGATCTTATAAGTGTGTTTTTATTTCAAATCCTGCAATGGGTTTCCTTGAAGTACTTGGAAGCCTTCTCTAAGGAGTTGGTAAAAAATAGGCATTCTGCCTAGATACTTGCTAAGAAGCTGTGTGAATTCTGGAGGTACTGACAATTATTAAGAATTGCCTTTGCACTAGCCACGATAAATTAAATCCTTGAGATTTCCTGATGAGGCTACAAAGGAATGTGCAGGAGGCTAGCAGAATACCTGGTATTTTAAAGTGTGCAGAACATAGTAACTTGTCCTGCTTCCGGGTTCTGTGCAGGGAATATTATGCCTCAATTGAAGCAACTAATAGAAGTCATGAAAACATGATTTAGATGAAATTAGGTTGAAATAGGCTGGAAAGGAAATGCAATGACCTTAATTATTTTAACAACAACAAAAAAGACATTAGATAGTACACCACAATATAAAAGTGGAATGAAAAATCAATATGGAAATATAAGCCTATAAAAGAGTCACCTTCTGTGTTAAAACATGTATTCAAAAGAAGATGAAAAAACTTTGTAATCATGATAAAATTGTCTCAGATTAAAAAGAAAATGCTGAATTAAATCAGGATTTATTTATTTATTTATTTATTGAGACAGAGCCTCAAGCTGTCCCCCTGGGTAGAGTGCTATGGCATCACAGCTCACAGCAACCTCCAACTCCTGGGCTCAAGCGAGTCTTCTGCCTCCGCCTCCCAAGTAGTTGGGACCATGGGTGCCCACCACAACACCCGGCTATTTTTTGGTTGCAGCCGTCATTGTTGTTTGGCGGGCTGTGGCTGGATTCGAACCTGCCACCTTAGGTGTATGTGGCTGGCACCTTAGCCACTTGAGCCACAGGCACTGAGCCTAAATCAGGATTTAGAGACAGATTTTTTTTTTTCTCCTCCTAAAATGCCAATGGTCAAAACTCACTTCTGGGGAATGTAACATAAAAGCCACCTGTTGACCAGCACTTGGGTGTTGGTCAGAAAAAACCAACCATGGTGCCAAATTATAATTAGATAAAAAATGTCCTAGACAGATGGTCATTTTGGTGCAATTGGCATAAGCAATGTCTGAATTAATGTGAATTGCCTTAACACATGATTTCTCTCTTCCAAGAAACTCAATGTAGAATGCCTGTGACTCCTATTCATTAACTCAACGGTAATCATGGGTCTAAATTAATCACTTGGTTTATCACTTGCAAGTTGCTCAATCTGGCCTCTCTAGATGCTTTAGAGACAAGGAAACAATTTAGCTAAACAATGTTAAATAACTAGTCCAAGATCACAACAAAGAGAATAAAAATGGAAAACCTTTAGCTTCTCATCTTTTGCATAGTTAATAGAGCAATGCAAAACTGAATTCCTGTAAGGCTACTGAAACAAATTCATCATCAAGGAAAAGAGGTATCTTGAAGTAAAATAAATCAGGGAATCCATAGTAATGGTTAACATTTATGCAAAATTCATTCAGTCATGAATGAATGGGAAACTTCTGTTTGGTTGCTTAGACTTATTTTCATCTTTTTATTTATTTTTTAACTGTAGGCCACTTTAAGTTGTTAATAGAAGGAAAGGGTTTAAATACATGAATTTTCATGTTTGATTATCTTCCATGTAATACTTCTTCTTGGCTTATGAATGTATTTGACACTTGATTTTAGAAGAGAGAAATCAACACTGCCCTGGATTGTGGAGACCTTGGCTTCTTCCTTTGGCTTCTCCAGGAGTCAGCTTTATTCCAAAGCAAGACCACTGACTCCGTAATCAATTCTATAAATTAACAGAATTAAAAAAATATTTGGGGCCTGTTCATCATATAATTTACTTCATGTTTTATTTAATTATCGTACTCAGTAATTAGAATTAAGAGCCCAAGAATAAGCTGGCTGATGTTACACATCTCCAGGAGAACACAGCTATGTCTGTGATAACAGCATCAAACAAGCCTGGAACAGAACAGTGCACGATAATTATTTAATTAACTACTGGTTCTAAGCTATCATCAGAATGGATGATAAGCTTCAGGCACTAGGGTAAGATTTGGGAAGGCTGTGCCGGGCAAATAGAAGAGACTTTTCATTTGACCACCTGCCCAGCCAGAGCCCAAAGTTCTCTTTGTTCCATTCCCGGCTCATTTTGCTTGTTGCTTTAGTCTGTTACTTTTTACAAATCAATTTGCATTTTTTTCTTTTCTTTGGGCCTATATGAAATCCATTGATGTGATAGGTAGCAAATAGGGAGAGCAGTGTGATTTACTTAATAATTTTCCTTCCTTGAGTCTTATTCTTTTTCAGGAAAGACTTGAATAAACAAACTAAGGTTTCCATTACTAAATCCTAATGTACAACACATTAGATTGACTACACTTAGTACTCAGTTTAATGGCTAGGCGTTTTATAATAGTTGGATATGGTGGTTCATATTTCAGACTTTTCTTCTGAAAACCTCCTCAATAAAAAAGTGATTATCCGTCTTGGTCTATGCAAATATGAAATAATAAAAGTGGCTAAGTGTGTGTGGCTGAGAAGTCTAACCAGAGGAGAGCTCACTAACATGCCTGGAGATAAGCATTGCGGGTCTATAACTAATTAAATGATTGGAACGATTTAGAGTTATGGTTGAGAATTCTGCTGGCTAGTTCTAATAAACTTTTTACAAAGATGGAAATTTCACAGTAGAAATGGTGTAGCCTTTGGCCTTGCCGGCTCTCTTTTTCTGTGAGGTTTTTAAAAAATTGACTAACAGGGTTCTATTATTCTTTACATGTACACGCTCCATTTTAGAATTTCTACTTTTCCTAGTATAATAATGGAAGTCTTTTTTTCTTTAAAATCATAGCCATAAGGGCATTGTCAAAGGAATCCCCACAGTGTTGAGTCTCCAAATCAAGTCAGCATATGGTGTGTAGAGTTTTGTGGTGAGCAAATGAGCAGAAAAGTACCTTGACAACTGTATTAAGCAGTTGCAAGGAAAGATACGTGGTTAATATGTGAATATTTGGTACGTGGTTGAATTCTGTTGTGCATTCATACATCATTACTGTGCCAAATGCATCAGTCTAGAAACCCGGGGAGATAATACATTGACCCTTTTTTCTCAAGTTGTCTCTGATTTTCATGTATTTTACTTTGTGGCCACCTTTGAAAAGCATACAGATAACCAAGAAGTTCTTTGCTATAACACAGAGTATTATAGTTAAGATGGGGCTAACATGTGCAGGAAAGCCCATCTCTGGAATAGAGTCATGGGATGAACAGGAAGCAAGTAGTCATCATTTTTCAGTTCAGTTAGTTAACATGAAATAATGACATATTAAAAGCATTATCTTCCAGTTACATAAGAATGGAAAGAAGAAAGTCAACTAAGATTAAAAATAAAAAGGTATGGCTATGTTTAATAAAATAAAAAGAAATACCCTAACTGTCTCATAGACACAGACAGGGCATACCTCTTCAAAGCAAATGGCAAGTTCTCCCAAAGAACAGCCACTGTCTGTCTATACTGCAGAACTAAGGAAGAAGACTGTGGATTGACCCTAAATACTGTAGTGCTTTCTAAGGAATTGCTTTGGATTTTTTTCATCGGTTGTATTTTGAAATAATTTTAAGATATTTTAGAATAGGAGAGGTGATGATTGAGGCTATTTATAACTCATCTATAAAATAAGACATGTGAGAAAAAAACAAGTGAGACAGAGCACTATTTAAAAATGAAAGTTACTCTAAGCTTCCTGAAGCACAAAGCCTACTTTTAAAACATAAAAAGTTCTTATCTTTTGTTTTCTAGTTAAAGGGACATGTAAGTTACTTACGAGAAATAAACTCGCTTATGTTATGGAATTCTAAGTCAAAGTTGAAATAAGGATTTGTATATAAATTCTTTTCTTACTATTTATTTGTATATAAATTCTTTTCTTACTTTTACCTACTTCTCATTATGAAATGCTAGTTCCATAACAAAGCAATTGACTAGTTTGATAAAGCTTATGAATCTTCGGTAGTATCTAAATTAATCATTTTTCTGCTCAAGAGTATTAATTTCCTTTGTTTCTGACCTCTTCCTCGCTGCGTGATCTGAGGTCAGTGGTCTCTTTCAGCCATGGCCTCTAACTATTCTAGTGCCTTCATCATGGAATTTTTGTAAAGATTAAACAAACGGAGTAATGTACCAAAAGCCGAATCCCTGACACACAGCAGTTGCTCAGTACATTCGTTACTGTCATTGCCCTCAACATCATTGTTGCCATTCCTACAACACTCACGGGGATGAACAATGCATCTCCCAACTTTCCATGTGGGGAGAGGGGGAAGTGGAGTCTGATTTCCAAGCATTTAGCTACCCTGCTTCTAATATCATTATATGTATTCAGCGATAACTAGAACATAAATTATTAAACCAGAGGTAGACCTTGATGACAAATAACGTTAGGTTTCATGGTGTCAAGATTCTGAAACTACCAGAGGAAAGCTGATTTACAATTCTTTTAATACCTGATCCTTAAAAAAAAATTTCTTTTATTCTATTTTCTCCTTTCTCTTCTGTCTTTTTGGAGTTTGTGCGTGCAAGGTTAATGTTAACTGGTTGGGGTAGTGAAAAAAAAAGGTAAATCAGAAAATAAGTATCAAGGATTGACCAGCCCTAACCACTCTAGTGACTGTCATTTGATTTTTTGCAGCTCTGAATTGTGTTTTTCCTTAAGGAAGAAGAAAAAACAAAATGCATGCAGAAAAATATCAAAACCATCTGTTTAGGGTCTCCCTGGAGATTAGGGCTGAGATTTGATTTTTTTTTTTTTAAGTTACCAAGTCCTTCAATTTAGGAGAGAAGCTTTGGGATGCTCTTCAATGAATGGTTCAAATTGCCCATGTAGCTTTTAAACTTGAAAAATTCTCTGACATTGTTCTTACCAAATCAGCAGTAGAGGTATACACTCCTTTTTATATTTAGTCAAAATAAAAGACATGAATAGGGAATGAAATATTTTCTTTTCTCTAAATATTCAAATCTTCCTTTTGTACTTTTTCAGATGTTCATCCTTTTTGTTGCTGAATTTGTACAATGTTGCTTGTCACATTAGGCAAGTACATGTCATATACGGTCAAAGTATAGATGGGGGTGTGGATTAAAAAACAAATATAATGAAAGAATTAGACAGTCAGGGGGAAGATCCTATACACGACTGCCAGATGAGTAAATGAAACAGTTGTAAATGACTCCCAAGATTTTTTTTTTTTTTTATTGTGGGAAGAGGAAAGCATTTTATAATGGGCTGTGCTTAGGTTTTCCAGCAGCTTGAGTTCTGCTCTCAAGGGTAAATGAGTGGAGAACATCGTGCCTATCACCACATTAATCGCCCTGAGTCCCCCTGTCTTGGTTTTGCAAATGCCCCGGGTCATTGAGAGGCCTGGTGGTTTGTCCACAGGAAGTAATGAGATTGGAATTGAACAAACTCTTGGCAGATGGATTTTTCAGTCTAGGATTTTGGACCCGAAACAGTTCTCATCTTGGCAGTCTCTTGCCATATCTAGTCGCCTGGTTTTTTTTTTTTTGTTTTTGTTTGTTTGTTTGCTTTTATTGTTGTTGTTGTTTATTTTGGTTTGGTTTTTTGCAGAGGGAGATAATGGGTATTCTCCCAGGCAAACTCCAAAGCTATATTGGCCCACTCTGCTCACCTCCCACCATCTTTTGTACTTACTTCTGCTTTTTATAAAAATGTAGACAGACACACACACCGTATCTTCCCCTCAACTTGTTTTCCCAAAGGCGTTTCTTTGCTTTAACTTCCCTCCTCAGGAATCCTCTTCTTTAGTAACAATTGACCTAAATTGCTGATTAAAACCAGAGAGGGAAAAACACCACCACAAAACCTGGCATGAAGACAATAAAAAAAGAAAACAGCTAAAAATCAATCAGAAAAAGCAATTCTGCTTTCCTGGAGGGAGAGGCTTAATTTTTAAATTAACAAAGTCCAGACAGGGAACATTTGGAGTCCTAACTTTCAGTAAATCAGTGATAAGAATAGCTAGTGTTTATGGAGGAGCTGTTCTGTCCGTTACCTTGTTCTACTTCTCCTATATTTAAGTCTCAGGAAATCTTGAGATTAAAGATCAAGATTTTTATACAACAATGCCCGCATGCCTCAACTTATGCAGGTATTGTATAAAAGAACCAGGATTAAAGAGAGAAAGTCTAACTATGAGACCTATACTTAGAAGTTTTGTATATTATTTTTTCTAGTCAACAAAAAAGGTAAAAATAAAAGAAAACAATTATATTTGCATAGCAAAAGAATAGGAACACTTAATGTAGCCTCTAGTGATGATAATGTTGATTAGATAAGGTTGCACTTGAGAATTAGTTTATTTCATAAACATTTATGGGATACTTTGTTAGGAACATGAAGACTAGTATGAGACATTCTCTGCTTTCAAAGTCCCTGATCTCCTGGGTTTGAACTACACATTTAAATAAATATTCAAGTAATAATTCATGTCATTTCTGTGATGATACAAGTAGATTGATCATAATCCTTGGGTCCTGACACCTTGTTATCATCAATTTGTATGTATCTCCCATTTCACTTCATTCATTCATTCATTCATTCATTTAACCATCA
Organism: Galagoides demidoff; assembly: GCA_963574575.1. Lineage (NCBI taxonomy): Eukaryota > Metazoa > Chordata > Mammalia > Primates > Galagidae > Galagoides > Galagoides demidoff. The sequence continues at coordinate 17,708 of CAUYQV010180759.1, forward strand.
ATTTATTCCCCTCACTCTGCATCCTTAATCCTGTTACTAAATCTATTACTTAAGGAATTAACTTCCCATTTTTTGAGCAAGGACATAAAAATCAATCTGCATTTCTGCTAGATATCCCAATAGGTTTTCAAGACCCATTGGTAAAATAGAGTAGTCAAATTTTATATACAGGATTCTCTTTGAATAATTCTAAGTTTGTGTCTTTTGGTTATACAGGTTGGTAATATTTTAGTCATGCCAGGTCTTAGCAAACAGGAAGGCACCCGAGTGCCTTATTTCACCTAAGAAAAATTAACAATGAGTTTATTATTACAGGTCTTTGTGGGACATAAGACAAATTAAATGGTTATCACAGTAGAATCAGCCAGAACTTAATGATTGAACAAACTGTGGGCTATCTGGAAACGCCATTCTGTCTGACCCTGAAAGAATTAGTGATCTTCAATCCAAATTGCATTTTGAACTCTGTGAAATCACAAGAAAAAAATGCTGATTGTAAAACTACTCTATCTTCTTATCTTGTATCTCTGTTTTCTAATAACATTCGTTTTACTCCCCACCCCCCTCCCCACCTTAAGTTAATTCACTCTGATAAAAAAGTCCAGGGATTTCAGAACTACTGAGATATAATGTTGACAACTGTGATGATGATGATGATGATAATGATTTATGTTTGAATAAAAAAATTCATCAAAGGCATTCTGGTTAATTTTGAGATACTCTGTCTTGCATTACCAGGAGTCATATTTAAGCGATCCTATCCAACAGGATGTTTTTATCTCTCTTTTTCTTTCTTCCTCTTTATAGATTTGGGGGGGGCACATGCAGTTTTGTTACATGGATGTAATGCGTAGTGATGAAGTCTGGGCTTTTAGTGTAACCATCACCCAAATTGTGTATGTTGTACCTATTAAGGAATTTTTCATCTCACACACCCTCCCCTGAGCACACATCACTGGGCTACCACTTACACGGGAGAACTCAGTACTGGACATTCTCTTTCTGTGTTATTTCACTACAGCCTTCAGTTCCTGCCATGTTACTGCAAAAGACGTGATTTCATAAAATGTTTCCTCTGGTATTTCACATAATAAAAACAAATTATTTTTATTCTAATAAAAATGGATTTACTGCCAACAAGATTTAGTCTCAATGTAAAAAACTTAGTCACCCTGAGACTATTGATTTTTCCCTTTCTGAATTCCCATGCCAATTTATTACACAAACATATCCCTAAAAAATTTTAATTAGATACTTAAAAATGTTGACGTTTGATAAATATCAGGAAAAATATTCATGCTTATACTCAATAAAGCTATTTGATATTGGTGACTTTTTTTTAGAACAAGTAATATTTACATTTGGAAAATGATGGGCTTGATATAACTGGATCCAGTGGACTGATGAACAGAGAGCTAATGGGCCAGGACTGTGAAGGTTTCCTGTTGATGCTTGGGTTAATCAAAGCTTTTATTTTTGATGTTGGAGTAATTCTCTGGCACTATCAAATACGTTGTTGTTGTTGTTTTTTAATCTGCAAAGATTTTGGTGTTGAAGTTGTTCTCCAACACTTCTGAACGTGCTGCTGACAGAACGAAAGCAAACAAAAACACACAAAAATTCTAATTTCAGAGACTTTCAAACATACACAAAAACAAAAAAAGGAACCAGTGAACTCTCATGTCCCATCACCCCCCATCCACACCACTAACCAGTAATGGCCCATCCTTGATCTTTTCCCCCTGTTTCTCATACTTGTTCTGAAACAACCCCCAGATATTGTATCATTTCATTAGTAAATTTTTTGGTGTGTATCTCTGGGTTCTCCCTTATTCCCACCATAATCACAATACCAATGTCACACCTAAAAAAAAATAATAAAATTATTAAAATCATGAACATTTCAGTCCGGGTTCAATTATCTTAAAATGTGTTGCACATTTTGATATGTTCTCCTGAGTTATGTCTAGAGTTTCTATAAATTGCATTAAGATTCTTGTTTGATTTTTTCTCTTAATGATGAAATGACTTCATAGCTGTATTCATTCTTTCTATGAAGAAGCATGAAATTTCTGACTGTCTGTGATGTTAACAGCAGTTGAGTTCCATGTCGTTCTAGATCTATTTGGTCTTTATTAGTTCAGCTGTCCTAATTCTTTATTTATTACCTGAAATCCTTCTACCAAGAGAATTTATGGAATTAAATGTTTCATGTGTTTAATTCATTATTTTAGTCCTCATTCTTATTAATGCCCAAACTGTCCCAACTTTGCTTAGTGAAAGCCTCTTCAAGTATCATTCTGTGTTCTTTTGACATGGATCTAGTAGTCGTTAGCAACTTTGTTTTTGTCAGATGTGTTAAGACTGTTCAGACCCATCTTGTTGCATTTCATGACCCAGGCCTGAATCAACCATTTCTTCAATGATCCTAAATTCCTTTTACGAGGAAACAGTATTTATTTATTTATCTTTTATTGTTTCAGTTTCATTGAGGGTACAAAGAATTAGGTTACACTGATTGCATTTGTTAGGTACAGTCCCTCTTATAATTGCATCCCACCTCCAAGAGATGTGCCATACACAGTAACCCCCATCCTCCTTCCTCCTTCCCTCTCCCTGCTCCCTCCTTCTCCCCCACCCACCTTGAATTGATATAAGTTTTTCTCTTTTCTCTCTCTTTTTTTTAAATTAAATCATAGCTGTGTACATTAATGCAATCACAGGGTACAGTGTGGTGTTTTCATATACAATTTAAAATACTTTCATCAAACTGGTTAACATAGCCTTCATGTCATTTTCTTAGTTATTAAGACATTCATACTCTGCTTTTAGAAAGATTAACTTGTACCCTTGTAAAATAAACCATAGAGGTGACCCAATTAATCACCCTCCACCCATCCACCCCCTTCGCCTCCCCTCTCCCTCCCCCTGCCCATAGTCTAAGGCTATAATTAGGTTATATCTTTCCTATGAAAGCTATAAATTAGTTTCAAAATAGGGCTGTGTACATTGGATACTTTTTCTTCCATTCTTGAGATACTTTACTAAGAAGAACATTTTCCAGTTCCATCCAAGTAAACATGAAGGAGGTAAAGTCTCCATCTTTCTTTAGGGTTGCATAATATTCCATGGTCCATGGGCACTTGGGCTTCTTCCATGACCTCGCAATTATGAATTGGGTTGCAATAAACATTCTGATACAAATATCTTTGTTGTAATGTGATTTTTTGTCTTCTGGATATATACCTAATAAAGGAATTGTAGGATCAAAGGGCAGGTCTATTTTTAGTTCTCTGAGTGTTCTCCAGACGTCTTTCCAAAAGAAACGTATTAGTTTGCATTCCCACCGGCAGTGTAGAAGTGTTCCCTTTTCTCCATATCCACGCCAACATCTCTGGTTTGGAGATTTTGTGATGTGGGCTAATCTTACTGGAGTTAGGTGGTATCTCAAAGTAGTTTTGATTTGCATTTCTCTGATGATTAAGGATGGTGAGCATTTTTTCATATATCTGTAGGCCATGCGCCTATCTTCTTTAGAGAAGTTTCTTTTCAAGTCCTTTGCCCACCCTGAGATGGGATCACTTAGTTTTTTCTTGCTAATATGTTTGAGTTCTCTATGGATTCTGGTTATTAAACCTTTGTCAGAGATATAACCTGCAAATATCTTTTCCATTCTGAGGACTGTCTACTTGCTTTACTTACTGTGTTCTTGGCTGTGCAGAAGGTTTTTAGTTTGATCAGGTCCCAATAGTGTATTTTTGATGTTGCTTCAATTGCCCAAGGGGTCCTGCTCAGAAAATTTTCACACAGGCCCATTTCTTCAGGTGTTTTCCCTACACTTTCTTCTGGTATTTTTTTGATTTTTTCTCTTATGTGAGTATGTATTAGATTGTCTACTGGCTTCATATTAGAATTGAGTACATTGGATTCTTATGATACTTTACTGAGAAGAACATGTTCCAACTCTACCTACGTTAATACTGAAGATGTGAAGTCTCCATCTTTTTTACAGGTTGAATAGTATTGCATGGTATACATATGCCACAGCTTGTTAGTCCAAGGAAATGGTATTTAAAAGCTCACTTCCAGGCACTAGGGTTGCCCATTGCTCTTTGACTGGTCATTGTTTGTAAGTTTTCATAGTACATAAAATTTTAAAATATGTTTTTCTTTTTTCCTTACCACTTTATTTCTAAATGAAAAATCATCTCTTGTCCACATGTACAAATCAGCTCTTTGTCCATATATGTGTTTTGCTTATAGGACTTGCTTAGCATTTCACAGAGCAGGCCGGGCGTTGTGGCGGGTGCCCATAGTCCCAGCTACTTGGGAGGCGGAGGCAGGAGACTCGCTTGAGCCCAGGAGTTGGAGGTTGCTATGAGCTGTGATGCCATAGCCCTCTACCCAGGGGGGTAGCTTGAGGCTCTGTCTCAAAAAAAAAAACAAAAAAACATTTCACAGAGCATTCATTGGCACACATGAAACACCTTTTAGCTATGAGACAGGATGTCAAGCTACACTGAAATATTTTACAATAATGTCTTATACATAAAAAAATTCATATATCTCATATTTGAATTGTGTATAAATAAACAATTTCTAATTCAGTTTCTTCTGAAAATAACATCTAGAAAATAGATTTATATGCTTGAAAATACACAATAGCTTAATAATGATGTGAATATATTAGTGAATTAGGATCCACTGACGAATTAGTCACCATTTCTCTAATTAGAGTGTGAAATCTTAATTTTTTGGAGCCTGATTAACTGATAATAGCTATGTCATGATGTTCATGCAAAAACCTGTTTTGATGGGCATTGCAATATGAAAAGCATCAATAAATAGGCAAGCCAAAAACAAAAGAAAAATAAGTACTCATTACTTTCCTTTCAAAATTTTCTGAACACCTGATAAGCTACGCGAGTGAAGCTTCAGATACATCAATCTTCAGGATTGGTGTTATTGGGTACTATCTCAGACTTTGTAAAATTAAAGGTTGAGAAAAAACATGTATGCTTAGAAAAAGTTGAATTTGGATATCTTCAACTAAGAAGATAGGCAATTGAAGCAAATTATTCAGTTAAATTTTAAAAAATTGGAACAAACTTAGCAAGTCTTTCATTTCAATTGACTTATGTAATGTGGATAGAATCAATTATTAAGCCTAAAATCTCAAATATTATAATTTTTTAAAAACCTGGCATGGCTGGGGTGAGGCAATGAATTCCTGTTATCAGGAACATAGTAAAAATTTAAATACAACAGTAGGATAATTTCTATTCAGCCCCAGGCAAAAATGTGATGCAGATCTTTATGTGCTGCTATGGAAATTTCCAAATTTTAGTATAATTTTTTCTTTATCGACATGGGCTATGAGCCAGACCATAAGACTTCAGTCCTGGCACTATTAGTACAACCTTGAGCAAGGTACTTAATCACTTTATATCTCAGTTGTCTTAATCTGTAAAGCAAGTGCTGTAATAACATATACCTCTGATAGTTGTTAGGGGAATTAACTGAAAAATATGCTTTTTGCATGCTAAGTGTTTATAGGCTAGCTTTTTCTATCTCTTCCTCTACAAACTCCTTCTTTCCTTCTTCCTCTTCATTATTTTTGTCATCTTCATCATCCTCATCTTGCCAAGTGAAAAATAGCTTTATATAACTGTTTCTAAGGCAGGATCCTATTCATGTTAATCAAAGCATGTGGTTATGTACTTGTATATATATAATTTTATTTACGTTTTTTGTTTTGCTTTTTAACAGACTTAACTCAAGTTATTTTTCTTGCATGAAATCCCATGTTGTAGCCACAACCCGAGGCTGGGTCCTCTGTACAGAGACTTTTGTGTGGGTTTTGACAAAATGGTCCATGAAGTCTTGGTAGGAGAGATTATATTGAGTGAATACAGTCTCTTTCCAGGGGTCAGGAGTCAGATAGCTGTAGGTCTTAGAGATGGCATCAAAGTGGCCTGGTTCAGTTGCAGAGCAGCCCCTAGTGGAGATGTTGCAGTAATTGATACTAGCTAGCCATCAGCAGCAGCTTCTTAGGCACAGGGGCTAGGGCGATGCCAGTTCCTCTAGGGACAACAATGAAACTTAACAGCACAGAGCCCAATGGCCTGTCACCTTCCAAGGAACAGTGTGGGGCTTTCCAATCTTTTTTCCCAAACAGCTTCTCCACAGAGGCACAGTGGAGAAATTGGCCCAGATGGTGGCCTCTTGGATGGCAGCAGCTGCCTCCTTGGAGCACCCAGACCAATGTGGCCATTATAGTCCCCAATGGCAATTAATGCCCTATACCTGGTCCCCTGGCCAGCCGGTGAGGGTCTGCTTTTGAACTGGCATAATCTCTAAAATTTCACCTTGGACAGATGCCCCTAGGAAAAAGTCAATGATCTCAAGACTTCTTAATGGGCAGGGACATAGAGCTCCAGGGATTTGATATTCATGTCATTGACCAGTCATCCCACGTTGGTGATAGGAATTCACTCTTTTGTCTTGCCTTCATGAGCTCTGCAGCCTTAGCACCACCTGGTCTGACCACAGCTGCACTGCTGAAGCCTCCCTAGAAGCCTTTGTACCATCCCAGTCCAGAGCCCCCTGTCTCCAGGCCTTCCTGCTGTACCAGCATTATCTTCCAGTTGGTGTTTTCTCAAAGAAGGAGGATATAAAATTTTATACTTACATACATAAGCATTTCCAGAAAGATACACTAAAAGTAAAGGGCTAAAAGGGGTGACACAAACACTTCATGTATTATATTTTTCTTACTTTAGGCTTGTACTTAGTATGTACTTTTACTATGTTTTAAGTAAAAATAGTATAAATTGAAAAAATCCATTATTTGATAAATTTAATAAGTTATTTGTATGTTGGTCTTGACTAGGAGACCAACCTAAGAGGAGATGGACAAACCAGGTCCCTATGTGAAATTATTCCAAGTACTTCTGCACAGTCACTTTGTAAAATTACATTTTGTATAGCCCACTCAAAATTCTACTAGACTTATTCCTTGATGTTCATAATTATCCCTCTTTACTGAAAAAAAATCCTTGAAAAAGTTAATTGAGTGGAACTATTAGTTATTGACATATAAATGTAAATTCCTTTTTCCAGGTGCTTTTCCAGCCCTTAATACTTATCTGCTAACTGTACTCTGAGAGAATGGATGTTCTTATTGAAGAGCTAGTGAATTATCATGAGAACAAGATTAAAAAATGTGAATGTGAGGCATGGTGAAGTGAGATTGAAGGGTATTTACAAAAGGAAGGTTTTCTGATCCAATAGTCCTGAGTAAAAAAAAAATCTCAGTTCTGCTCAGTGAACAGATGCATAGTCCTGAAAAAGTCATTCTCTGACACATTCTCCATCAATGTAATTAAAAAAGAAAGCCCCACATCCCAGGAATGTTTATAAGGACTGAATATGGTATTCGCAGATGCCTAATGTCAGCATCCAATATAATGCCCATTGTTCTTTTAGTAGGAGGATAGTAAGGATGCTTCTGGCTAAATCACTAAAGGACTAAGTGAGCTTGGCTTGCCCATTTACCTCTTTTGTCTCTCCAGTTACTTATCTGAAAAGGAGAGCTGGATTATTAAGGATCATTAATTTTTTTCCAAGTCAATATTCAAGGCCCATCTAATTATTTGATATCACAATCCTATATTCTAATATAATCTCAAAATTGTATCAACTTCAGAAAGAATTTACTGTAATTCTAATAGCTCTAGATTTTGTTGATTTTTAATAGCTGTAGATGTTGATTTTTATGTTGACTTTTGGTTTTCGTAGAAAAAGAAATCTTACTAATAAAATGTTTTAATCCATTAAAAATCATTTAGCTACTACCGCATCTTAAATATGTAGTTGCTGAATGTTTTGAAACATTACATGAAACCACACAATGGCTTACCTAACTGATTTGATAATGTATAATTACCTGCCGTAACTATATGTTGCACAGTATATTTTTATCTGATGTATATATTCCAGATCTAAAATTTCATGTCTTCTTTTTGACCACATCTCACTTTTTTTTTCATATCTCACTTTGTTATGAAGTTATCCATTTCTGTAATAAAAATCATATTTCCTTTAAGGTTATATTTTAGGAAATTACACTTTCACTTTTTGGTTACATATTTATACATAATGTTTTAAAATCTATCAAGATCATTTTTAAACTATGTAATCTCTCATGTCTATCATTTATTATTCAATAAATATTTATTGAGGACCTCCTCTGAACAAGGCCTAATTTTAAGAACTTTGGGGGATAGAAGATGAATCATCCATAAATCTAACACTTAGAAAGTTTAAAGTCTTGGCAATGAAATGAGATGTGGATATCTCTATCTTCTACCCCCCAAGGAGACTTCAAAGAAAAGCATACATTTTTTAAAGAAATAGAATTATTTTCAATAAACTAGTAACTCTGAATTTGAGCTGTGGTCCTGGACACCTGGCACCCTATATTGCCCAAACTGGCTGCAAATTCTAATCAAGTCATGGGAATTCATCTGAAGATGAATTCTATTACTATTATTTAACATTTTAGTAATGATATATTTTTTTAATAAAACTGAGAGTACTCATTAATCTTCACAGAATTTCAGTGAATAAAAAGAAGGCAGGTGCTGTTAGATTTTTTTTTCCTCTAATCATCTTTTCCTGCTGGACCTAGAGTGGCTGAAAATGTCAATTTGCTCTATAAATATTTTACCTTGAACATTTTTCTTGAACTGCCAAGTGGCCTCAGCATTATCAATAAGGGTTTTGTTCAGTGACATTTAATATCCAATTACAGGAAAGTGTGTCATTTTAATGTCTATCCACCTCTCTCAAAAAATTAAATTTTGTCAAATATAGAAGGAAAATAGAGCCTTTCTAGGCATTAACAATGTATATGGAAGAAGTAACTCAGTAAATTACATTCACCAGCAAGAATGCCTAAAAACGTCTTTTTAGAAGGCCAAATTCATCAATATAGGAATTAGTGATCAGCTCCGTGCTTTTGCCAGTATGTTTTTGTACTTTCCCCTGGATTCAAATGCAGATTTCAGGTTTCAATAGACAATAGCCTGATGGAACTGCTACTTTCTCTTTTGAAACCAGAAATTCACTTGCATTGTGTATAGAGAAGGAAGCCCTGATGAGTCATTGCTATTTCAAAGGAAAGAAGTAATCACTAGCTAGTACATTTATTGTTAATATATTAAGCACTTTGGATGCCTTCTTTGTACAACCAGTCTTAATTAATTAAACATAATGATTTTACTGTTTTTTTCTTCTAAGAGTGATCCCCAAAGTATATTTATAATCATTTTCTGAAGAAGGTGAGCTCCTTAGTTGCTAAGGAACATGCTTGCTGAATTTGTTTCCCCACAGATAAGTACGATATTCCTTCCTGTGCTATTATTCTGTAGATACATTAGCACTTAACTAGGGCATATTCAAAGGAAAACATAACATACTAGGCTGAAAAATGCTGGTGCCAAGGAAAGTAAACCATATATTAGAAATGTCTGTCCACAACCAGCAGAAGAGGTGACCAGGGAGAACTTGCTGTATAATTTGCTATATAACCTGCCAGTACAAAATGAAACTGTGTGGCCTTTGTTTTAAAAATATTAACACTTTCAAGGTACTAGTACCAGAGCATTAAACCAACTGTCAGCCCCATCTGGATGAGGGATCCTGTGAGAATGCACAGGTTACATGCCCATGAAGCCAGTCCTAGAGTGGGGATCTGATGCCCCCTCATCAGATCTAACACTCTTTCTCTTTCAGGCTCTGGTTCAAAGCCTTTTCTTCTATGAGGTTGGAATGGGCCAACAACTCTGAGAAGTCAGGATTTTGCTTATCAGCACAAAGCCTGTCTCTGGTATACACAGGTGTTCAGGGAGTGAACCCAACTAGCCCTCGGTGCCTTCTCCCTTCCCTGGAATCTAGAGCTGTTCTATCTAGTCCACTTGATGCTTAGTCATGCACCATGTCAGGAGAGCTCTTGTTTTATGTTCAGTTGGAATTTTTTCTCTCCTATACTGCTTTGTGCCTCATCCCAACTGTGTGTTACCTATTAAGAGTCCACATCCTAGGATCATTGTATCCCATACATATACACACACAGTATCTTTTTCATCTGAGTTGGAACCAAAAAAAAATAATAATTTCTATAAACCATTGATAAAATTATTAATAACAATGATAAAATGAACAATGTATTACTCTCAGGTCTTAGGGTATTTGAGAATTTAGTATTGACTATCAAAGTTACCTCTGCCTTATGTTTTTAATGTATTACAATTAAAAGTGATTAATTTGAAATACAAACTTTAATCATGGAACACAACAATTCTGGAATTGTGTTCCATGGAATGTTGTTGAGAATTATGAAGATTTCTGTAATCACACAAGTGTAAGACTGTTTTAGAAAATAATAGGCATAGCTAACACTATGGGGACCCTTGGTATCCTTCCCATTTCCACTACTCCTTCCTTAGACAAAAGTTTATCACCTGCTTGAGATATTACCCTCACACCACCACTAGTTGTCCCCCGTTCACACTTAATTAATGAATTTTAGTTCAGTTGCAGTCATCAGATACCTACTATTCAGCCACTGATGCCTGTGATCTTGCCACAGGAGCTCTCTTTATGCTCCTCTCACCTTAGCGACTATCTACCAGGGGTGATTTTGCCCTCCAGGACATTTGGCAATGTCTGTAGACACTTTCAGTTGTCACACTCAGGCTGGAGCTGGAAATGTTATTGGCTGATAGTGGGTAGAGGCCAAGGATGTTGCTAAAGATCCCGTAGTGCCCAAGACAGCCTGCAACAAAGAATCACACAGTGTGGACATGATGACTTACCCTGCAATCCTAGGACTTGGGGAGGATGCTAGGTGGATTGCTTGAGCTCAAGAGTTCAAGACCAGCTTGAACAAGGGTGAGACCCCTTCTCTATTAAAAATACAAAAAACTAGCTGGATGTTATAGCAGGTGCCTGTAGTCCCAGCTACTCAGGAGGCTGAAGCACAGGAATTTGAGGTTACTGTGAGCTGTGATGCCACCTCACTCTATTCTAGGGTGATTCAGTGGGACTCTGTCTCAAACAAACAAACAAAAGAATCATACAGCCCCAAATAATAGTAAATCAGCAGTATATATTAGATCATACCATTGAGGCCTTGGAAACATTCATTGGTCTCCGGCCCATACCTAAGGAATTTTATACCCAGGCATTCAAAGTCCTTTGCAATCTGCCTTGGGAGTGCAGTGGTGGGCACAGCTGCTGTCCAAAGTCCCCCAATATCTGACACTAGTTTTATTATTTTTTTCCAGGCCATCTCCCACTGGTCTTTTCCATGTACACTACACTCTAGTGAAGTCAGGTGAAACAGTCCTCCCACAACACAACCTGTGCTTCCCTATCTCTGTTCTACCAGCCACCCCTTGCCTGTGCTGGAATATCCTGCTCCTTTTTACCCATAGATTATCTTTGTTTTAGCTCAAACATCACTTCCTCTAGGACGTCTCTGATTTTGCTCTTACTTCTTCACCCAACAGGAGTAGAGTAACCAGAAGAAAAAATTCTCTCTTTTCTGGACCCTCCTCAGCACTCTGTACTTCTCTGATATTTGAAACGTCACTGATACAAACTTTTTACTTTTTCCAATAAGCAGTAAATGCTTGAATGATAGAGAGCATCTTTAATAACAACAAATTTGTGTCCTGTAAAGCTTTAACTAGATGTGCTCCATAAATACTTGAATCAAATTATTTAGTTTTGAGGAGAGATTTCTAGATTAGACCTTATAATTGGTTTTAAATTCATCTATATATTTAACAAGAATTGAGTTCCTGCTGTTAGTAATGAGGTTATTTTAAGAGCTATCATCTAATGGAAATAAAGTCTTTAGGCTTCCTATCAAACTGGCTGCCAGTGAACTGTAACAACTAAACTGTTATAGGCATTATACTGTTACAATTCCTTTGATAGTTAACCGAAAGATTCTAGAACATTTTAAATAGTGCCATTTAAGTGATATTTATACTTTTAGGATAAAAACGATTATTACTAATGTCAGCTAAGTGATTTTGATACAATTAAGAGAAAACTTAACTCCAACTTATTTTTAAAGGAATGAAGAAAATGACTAGGTCATCCCTGGAAATGTGGAGGTAGCATTGACCACTCAGCAACTCCAGCTTGTTCCCCTTGTATTTTTTTGGCCCAACCCTCTGCCATCCTCAGACAGATGGCTAAGCAGTGAGTTTCGCATCTGTCGATAATAAAAACAAAACAAAAAAAAAAAAAAGAGGGAGAAAGTCATTTCTGGATTCTCTGGGGAGAATATCAAGGAAGAACTTTCCCAGAAGCTGCTAGTTATCTCATTGGTCCCATTTGTTTTAATTTTTTTGGTCACTTTTGTTTTCATTAAACATTTATTTTTATTTGTTTTATTTTAATTGACAAACAATAATTGTATATAGTAAGGGGATACAATGAGCTGTTTAATACACATATACATTATAAAATTATTAAATCAAGCCAATTAACTTATCCATCATCTCATCTACTTATCTTTTTTTGTGGTAAGAACATTTAAAATCTATTCTTTTAACAGTTTTGAAAAATACATTCCTTTTGATTTACTGTAGTTATCATGCCATGCAGTAGGTACCTGAAACTTACTCCTCCCGTCTAACTGAAACTTCGTACCATGTGATCAACCTCTCCTCCTTCCCCATCTCCAGCCTCTGGTAACCTTTATTCTGCTCTGTGGGTTTATGAGTTTGACTTTTTCAGCTTCCACATATACATGAGGTCACGTGGTATTTTTCCACGCCTGGCTTATTTCACTTACCATAACGGTCTCCAGGTTCATTCATTTTGTCACAAGTGACAGGCTTTCCCCTTTTATTGAAAGCAAATAGTGTTTCACTATGCACATATACACGCATCCTACATCTCTTTATGCATTCATCCCTTGATGGATCTTGGGTTGATTCCGTATCTTAGCTATTGTGAACATGGTGTGCAGATGTGCCTTTGACATACTGATTTCATTTTCTTTGGCTATATGCCCAGAAATGGGATTGTAATATCATGTGATAGTTCAATTTTTAAATTGTTTTAGGAAATTTCGTACTACATATATATATATATATATATAGAGAGAGAGAGAGAGAGAGAGAGAGATAGAATCTCACTCTTTTGCCTAGATAGAGTGTGATGATATCATCATAGCTTACTGCAACCACCAACTCTTAGGTTGAGGTGATCCTCCTGCCTCAGCTTCCTAAGTAGCTGAGACTACAGGCTCATACCATAACAATCAGCTAGCTTTTCTATTTTTAGTAGATATGGAGTCTCACTCTTGCTTAAGCTGTCCTGCCTCAGCCTCCCAAAGTGCTAGGATTACTGGAGTGACCCACCAAGCCTGGCCTGCCCATGTTGTTTTTGGTAATGGCTGTAGCAATCTACATTCTCACCAGCAGGATACAAGGATCCCTTTTCTCCACATCCTTGACTGATAGTAGCCATTCTAACAGGTGGGAGGTAATATCACGCTGTGATTTTGATGTGCATTTCTTTAATGATTAGTGATGTTAGACTCTGAGTTGTGTATTCATTCTGTTTTCTTTGGTGGACGGAAACTTTTTAGTTTGAAGTAATCCCATTTGCCTATTTTTGCTTCTGTTGCCTTTGCTTTTGTGGTCATATTCAAAAATATTCTGCCCAGATCAATGTCAAGAATTTTTTCCCTGTGATTTCCTCTAGATATTTTATAGCCTCTGATCTTGCATTTAACTTGTTAATCCATTTGGAGTTGATAGTTGTATACGAGGTAAGGTGACAGTCTAATTTTACTCTTCTGCCTTTGGATATTCAGTTTCTCCAGCACCATTTATCAATGACTGTCCTTTTATCATTGTGTGTTTTTGTCACCTTTGTCAAAGATCATTTGATTGTAAATGCATGGATTTAGTTCTGAGCTCTCTATTCTGTCTGTCCCAATTATCTGTGCATCAGTTTTCATGCCAGTTTCATGATGTTTTGGTTAGTATAGCTTTGTAGCATATTTTAAAAGCTAATGGTGGGATGCTCCAGCTTAGTTCATTTTGCTTAAGATTGCTTTGGCTATTCATGGTCTTTTGTGATCCCCTATGAATTTTAGATTTGCTTTAAGGAAAGAAAAGAAAACCACAAACTAAGATCAGGGGTCTACTTATTTTTAGAATCTACCCCTTCTTTAAAGTACTAAGTTTTCTTTCTGTCATTTCTCTGAATTAGAACCTATTCTAACTGCTAAAAATGGAAAGTTGGAGAACATACTCTTCATACTTTTCACAGATTTAAAAGTTAATAAATTATCACTTTGGCTCAGTGCCTGTGGTTCAAGTGGCTAAGGTGCCAGCCACATACACCTAAGGTGGCAGGTTAGAATCCAGCCCAGGCCCACCAAACAACAATGATGACTGCAACCAAAAAAAAAAAAAAATAGCCAGGCGTTGTGGTGGGTGCCTGTGGTCCCAGCAACTTGGGAGGCAGAGGCAGGAGACTCGCTTAAGCCCAGGAGTTGGAGGTTGCTGTGAGCTATGCCACGGCACTCTACCCAGGGGGACAGCTTGAGGCTCTGTCTCAAAATAAATAAATAAATAAAATAAATTATCCCTTTAACCTTTTGCTTAGAAGTTTAATTCATATTTGAGGTTTAATTTGAAGCTGATCACAGTGCCTCACACCTATAATCCTAGCACTCTGGGAGGCTGACATGGGTGGATTGCTTGAGCTCAGAAGTTCAAGACCAGCCTGAGCAAGAGTAAAGCCCTGTCTCTACTAAAAAATAGGAAAAACTAGCCAGTGTGGTGGTACATGCCTATAATCCCAGCTACTCAGGAGGCTGAGGTAAGAGGATTGCTTAAAACCAGGTGTTTGAGGTTGCTGTAAGCTATGAAGCCAATGGTTAAGTAGAATATGGAAAAATAGTTCTACCCAGGGTGACTGAGTGAGAATCTGTCTCAAAAAAAAAAAGTTTAGGGTGGCGCCTGTGGCTCAAAGGAGTAGGGCACCAGCTCCATATGCCAGAGGTGGCAGGTTCAAACCCAGCCCTGGCAAAAAACTGCAAAAAAAAAAAAAAAGTTTGATTTCTCATCTGTGTTTCCTGTTCTAAATTTCTCTGCACATTTTAAGAATTAGAAAGCTAATAGTGTCTATGAATATTCTCCTACTGGGTGCACATCTACTTGTTAAGAACAAAACAATCAAGGGATTTGAATAAGCTTTTCAATCCTTTGTGAAGAAATTATTTCAGCTCAGTTTAGAATTTCTGCATTGTTCCTCCCATCCTAGATTCCTTGTTAGACTCTATACAAGTGTGTAAATCTTGATGGGAGAGGACACTACTGATGGTGCACATGATTTATTATAACCATGAAATTAAGTCCTGGGCCCCATGCCCAGGATCTGAACTAAATCATGGAGGGCTTAATTGGAACTAGGCAGTGAGCCTAGAAGAACTTTACTTTGTTCATTCGCAAGTCTCCAATTGTACAGGATTTGTGTTTCACAGAAATCTGTATTTGTGGGCCAAAGGAGGAGAAAGACTGAATATATCCTGGGTACGTGGAAGATTGTGTAGCAGATAAAACTAACCAGGAAAAAATAGATAGGCTCAAGCAGAAGGACATTTTATGTCCCACATATGGGGGATACTTGGTAAACCTTGAACGGCAGGATACTTTTCAGGTTAATTTTTTACATTTGCAATATGGAGAAAGTATTTGTAATGCTTAACTAGACCATGGAAAAATCAAGACCTAATTCAGCACATTTAGAACCTTTATTTCAAATGGTCACAGTAGACTGTGGATGCTCATGGTTCTCCAGATGCTAAAATCCTTCACTTGCTTTATTTTGGGGGGAGGAAATTATAGTTTTAGCTCTATATGACTCTGAATGTTAAAATTGAGAAGTTTATCATTTGTTCTCAGCCTACTTTATTCTTTTATTATAAAAGTAAACTGGATTAACAAATAGAACACTTTAAATTCATTAGTAATGAGTACTGTGGTAAAAGGGGGTAATAGGTTGTTTTTATTATTTCGTACCATTCATTGGACACACCAATAATCTAACCACTAGAGAATAAGCATGGGCACATTATGGTGGGATTTTGAAAAACAAATTCCTGTCACAAAATATGTGGCATCATGGAGAGGTAAATAGTGCTTAATTCTATTTGTAATTTTGTTTAACTTTTTAATTGCTATGGGATTTGGAGGCTTGGGAGCATGATTCATTTTTGAAATCAGGTATGAATTTGTGAAGTTATTAGGGCATGGAGTCTTGAATATTACAGAACATAAGCCAAATCTTGGCACTAAGATTTGAGATGTGCAAGATGAGAGCAGCTACCATATCCATTTAAAAATCAAAATATTTTACCACCTCCATATGTGTAGATTATAAACCTTTTTTAGCCACAATATTTTCTGAAACCTAAGATTCTTATGTGATTTAATTAAATATGCTTGTTATATGACTTTTTCCGTAGGGATGTCAAATTAAAGTTGTATAATTCACTCTTAACCCAACCCGAATAGTAGGCACTGAACCACAAAGTATAAGGAATTAATATTGTGTGAAAAGTCCTCCTTCTCACCACATCTGACTTTCAACCACACTTGGTCATGTTCTCCGAAATTAACACCCTGAAAGTGCACAACCATTCATTCATTCAAAGAATTTTGTATTGAGGGCCTATCTTGTGCAGGGTGTTCTGGAGGGTACAGATCTACACGGGCGAAAGTCATTTTTGTATTTCAGTGTCTCTGCATCAGAGGACGTTAGTGTTTGTTATGCTGAGCTGATTTTCTCACTTCAAAGGATATGGATAATCCAGACTCTCTCAGCCCTGATCATAGAGACGATACAGCTTGTATCCATACACCTTGGGTCTCTTCAATTCATTCTGAACATCGCTGCCAGATCCTTCCTAAGGCATAACTGTAATCATGTCATCCCCTGCTGGAAACCTTAATGTCCCTCTCTGCCTTCAGAGCATTATTTGTGCTCCTTATTTGGAATTTTCAAGACCTTCTATATTTTGACGCCAACAGACATTTTCAGCAGGATCCTTTATCATTCACTTCCACATTCTACCAGCTGGTGCCCTTTAGATTGGTCATGTGGGATAGGGCAAGTTCAAGAGCACAGACTGCCAACACCTGGCTGCTGGAATGTGAATCTTGGTTTTTCTGACTTCATACTGTGTGACCTTTGACGAGTCACTCGAACTCTCTGTACCTCCATTTCTCTGTAAAATAAAGAGAACTCCCACCTCATAGAATCGTGATAATAAAATGAGTTGCTCTATGCAAACCATTTCTAACAGAGCTGGGCACACCCTGTGCCCTCAGCGATGCTTGTCATGTTTATTCTGTTTAAGCTTTGCTCACGTTGTTCCTCCTTTTCTCCCATTGTTTTACGTCCACCTCCAAATTCTACTGATCCTTCAAACTCTAGTATAAGTGGTTTCTCTATTGATCTGTCTGCAGTCTATACTCATAACCGCTAAGCCGAATTGCCTCTGCCATAGTAACATAAAAATTATTCTCATGATAAAAGTCACGTTGTTTTCAGATAAATACTACAGGCAGCAATAGACCTTTGTGGTCATGGAGTAACATGCCTAACACTGTCCGTCATGTGCAGAGCAATGTTGAATGGAAGTCTGTGAAATTTAAAGGCAGAATTTCAGTGTCTGAGCGCTTGTCTTAAAAATGGAAAGAATCAAGTTGTTTTTCCTTGCGTCCCAGGATTATGGAATAATTCAGAAGGCCTGGGAGTAAAGTGCCATCCATGATCTTTATTTTGTGGTCAAAGAGACATTTAAATGTGCCTTTCTTTCACCTTGTGAATTATGGTGAATTATTTCACCATTCCTCAAACACTCTGCATACCGACTAGCAGTCAATGGAGTGGAACACTTTTGATTCATTGAAAGGTGGTTTGTGAAGAAATTTTCAGGCGTGAGTTTCAAGTCATATTAGAACCCATTTTTAAACAGGCTTCCCACAGGAGAATGAATTGAAGACTTCCTGGTGAGACTGAACAGAAGGGGCTGTCCTCCTCTGTAGGGAATTCTATACTCCTTCTCATTGCCCGAGGACTCTAGGATACTGGGTTCCAGTGAAAAGCAAACAAAATATTATTAGGAAGAAAAGTAAAGAGCCCTAAGAAATTTCGTGATGGCAGAAAGAGAAATCAACTTTAGCTAATAAGCAAAAAAGAAAGAATTAGAAACACATTGATCAAATCAAAAACAAGTTATGAGACCTGGTTTAGGAATGAGCTGTAATCAAAAGAAATAAACAGAGAGAATGGATTTGCCTATTGACAGAAACTGCCCCATTGACACACAGTACAGTGAATTATATACAACTGTGTCTCTCATCCTCGCACTCTGGATCAAGATTTTACCTCCTGGGACAGAATATCTCTTTGTGCCAATTCTAGGTCACATGCCCATTTCCTATCTCCCTTGTCGAAGGGAGAAGAATCTGGCCTCTCTGCCACTCAAAGCAAAAAGCAGTTGACTAGATTAATAGTCCCTTCCCCTCAGGACAATTACTATAGGGCAGAGACAATTATCCCATACATAGTCACAGTGCTCTGAAGGGGGGAGAGTGAATGCCAGGCAGACACAAAATGACAAACGTCCATTCTAGATCCTGGGAGGCAGGTGACATGAAAAGCAACCCAACCAGTATGTGGTGAATCCCACAAGTTCTTACTTTAGAACCAAACCTGGCCCAAGTCAAGGTTAAAAATTACAGAAAAATGATTCAGGGGGTGGGACTGGGGGGGGGTGAGTCAGAGGGATGCTAGCTAGCATATTCTTCCTCTATAACATAACCAGTAGAGGGAAATTATTTCTAATTAAAGAACATAGAGGAAGGTTAAATTGACCCCAACAAAGAAGTTCCAACTTCTCCATCATTTTCTGTAGATTGGTTCTCTTAATTTCTAGCAGTTTTAACTTTTACCTTTTCTCATTTATGGTTTTCAAAAGCTTTCTCTTTCCCAGGAAACATTTATTTTTATACCTGTCTAGATATGAAATCCTTAATTTTTTGGTCCGTATATCCCAGTTTTGAAAAAATACATATGTTCCATTTCTTCTACTTCCATGTGGCCAGACAAGGTACTGTTTAAGAACAGAGTGTCAGAGCTTCTCAGCTAAGGGAATTCACAACAATTGTGCCAAAGCCTGATTCTGAGCTCACCCCAGGCTAACCTAAAGTATCACTGCCCTAGAGTAGACACCAGATGGAAAACCATACAGAGGTTTTTATACTCTGCTGTAACCTGAGGAACTAATGTACCACCAGGAGAAAAATGGTCATCTTTTAGCTTCTGGAAAAACAACTTTTGCCCCATTGGCTTCTTCCTTGGCTGATATACATCCCTCAAAAATTGGGGGGGCTGGGAAATAACAAGATATAAAATTTTAAAAAAAACTTAAAAATAGAAATACAGGTATTTAGGTTAAATATTTGGGCAATTTTCTACATATGAGGACTTAACAATGAAGTAAAATTTCAAGGAAATTAGCGAACATCTCAGCTCATGAGGTATTAATATAAAAATAAGGAAAAGCATTCACTCTTTTTTCCCCCTATAATCCATGTGCACAAGGTAAACATCTTTTCTCATAGAAAAAAAAAATACTCCCCACTAAGCATGATATAGGACTTCCACTTTTAGAAAACTTTATGATGTTCTCTTGGAACTTCATGCAACTTAAAACGAGTGGGCATGATGAGAGATCACACAGCTGTTGATAATAGAGAAGGGATTTTAGTCTGTGATCTTAATTAACACCATCTTCTACACCCTACTGATCCCACTGCTTCACTCCTTTTCCTCCTCTTCTAAAATCAGCTTGACCTAAATTAAGAGAAGCAACTGATAGAGCATGTTAAATAGTAGAATCAGCGGTTCTCCCTCCCTGGTCCTAATAGCCCTAATCTGTTCTCATCATTCTGCACCTTGACACTTCATGGATTTATATCCATGTTACTCCAAGGGAAAGGAAGAAACCTTTGTGTCTTTTCCTGCTCTGAGTTCAGCACATGGATTGCATAACTTCAGAAACAGTGAGAATAATCTCTTTTCAGGTGCAACTGGAAATGCAACTTCCTTTTCCATCCTTTGACAGATCTACCAGGTACAACTTCCCCTAAGAGCAAGATGTGACCTCCCTCAGTTAGAAAGCATCTCAGGCCTCTAGACAAACGGGGCTAAGGTGCATCAGAAAGGAGGAATGCCTGGGGAACTATGTATCACATCGTCTTCTTTATGCATTCAGCATTCAATTCTATCAGAGATAAACTGTTCGCACAAATGGCTTCCTCAATGCCCACAGACTGGGAAGCCTTTGAATTTGTCAGTTTAAATCTTCCTATGGATTCTCTTTTATGTGTTTTGTGTTTGCTTTGTGTGGGCTGTTACCTTTAAGAACGACTTTAATAGTAAAATTGTAATGTGCCATTTCCTACCAAGGCTTTTCCCATTTATTTCCTAGTGACTGTGTGTCTGTGTGGTGTGTGTGCTGCTTTACGTCTTTATTGTGGTCTTTCATCTCAGGTAATAGAGTAGTGAAACCCTGACAGGATATTTGCAGTGCCCCCTTTTCCTTGATATCTCCTTGTCCTTTAGGTATGCAAATTTACTCAGGCTCTTTTGAAGTCTTATTTACTCCAAAAAACAGGCTTAAATCATGTCAATGGCTTCATATTCTAAGGCACAGCAGGCTGAAATGGGTACTGTTTCCTGCCTAGCTACTGATCTGATCTAATTAGCAACAGCTTGTCCTTCTCCATATGCTCCACATTCCAGGGACCAAAGTATCTGGATGTAGTACCCATTTATAAAATTACATTTTTGCCTTAGTTGGTAATTTTCATATTACCTTTAAAAAAAAAAAAAAGACAGAGTCTAACTCTGTTGCCCAGGCAAGAGGGCCGTGGCCTCAGCCTAGCTCACAGCAACCTCAGACTCCTGAGTTTAAAGGATTCTCCTGCCTTAGCCTCCCAATTAGCTGGAATTAGAGGTTCCTGGCTAATTTATTTTTTATTTTTTTAGTAGAGATGTGTCTTACTCTTGCTCAGGCTGGTCTCAAACTCTTGAGCTTAAGTGATCCTTGGCCTTGGCTTACCAGAGTGCTAGGGTTACAAGTGTGAGCCATTGTGCCCAGCTCCTATTACCTTTCTTGAGAACACTTAAAGAAGTTAAGAATAGATCGAAGAATCAGGTTTTTAAAATATATGTTAGAGTTGAATATTCTTGAGGTGGTTTGCATGACAAAGTTGGTACCTGAATAGATATATAATTTGTGTATATCATATGGTGTATGCTATAAAATGTGGGTATAGTAGGAACTTAATGAATTGCTGATGGAAACCAGTATACCAGTATATTCAAACATGGAAAATACAGGCTGGTATATCAATAACTTATTAAGCTGTTTTAATATTCAAGACCTCTGCTACATGTTTTTATTATTACTACACAGGATAGAAACATTAATCACATTAATCAAATACTTACTACATTTCAGGAAATTTGGTGGGCACTTTCTATGCACTACTTCATTTAATCCTCACAGAAATCCCACGAAGTGATTTTATGTGTAGTTTACAGCGGGGAAATTGATGCTTTAAAAGTGATTCATTGGCTCGGCACCCATACCTCAGTGGCTACGGCACCAGCTACAGACACCGAGGCTGGCAGGTTTGAATCTGGCTTGGGCCTGCCAAATAACAATGACAACTATACCAAAAAAATAGCTGGGCATTGTGGGTGCCTATAGTTCCAGCTACTTGGGAGGCTAATGCAAGAGAATTGCTGAAGCCCAAAGGTTTGAGGTTGCTGTGATCTGTGACACCATAGCACTCTACCGAGGGTGACACAGTAAGACTCTGTCTCAAAACTAAATAAATAAAAATAAAAGTGGTTAACTACTTATTTCAAGACAAGTAGCAGGTGATAGAGTATGGATTTGAATCTAGGTCATCTAATACTGAAGTTCTTAACTACAACATACTGGTTTAGATTTAAATGTGTGCAAACTACAACCCTACCTTTCTTAATTCTATGATGAAGGCAAGGAGAAAAAATAATATTAAAAAATTGACTTAAAAATTATGGCTTGGATCGTCCAATATAACAGATAGTAGAGAATGTTGAAAATAAATAGGTAATAGGGCTCTTAGAAGACACGATGACACAAACAAGTGATCCTCTGATGATGCAGAACTAGTGATGAGGTGAGCTAGTTGCTCCCAGATAAATCATTCAGATTTTCAGCTGGGTGAGGTGGCTCATGCCTGTAATCCTAGCATTTGGGGAAGCTGAGGCCGGACAATGGCTTGAAGTCAGGAGTTTGAGACCAGACTGAGCAAGGGTGAGATCCCATCTCTACAAGAGAATAGATAAATTAACCTGGTGTGGTGGGGCATGCCTGTAGTCTCACCTACTCCGGAGGTTGAGACAAGTGGACCACCTAAGCCGGGGAGTTTGAGGATGCAGTGAGTGAGCTGTGATGTCAACACTGCACTCTAGATGATGCTGAGACTCTTGTGGAGAAAAAGACAAAAGCAGAGCTAATGTTCCGAGAGGAGAGATCTATGTATGTTTGTCACTGTGTGCTGCTGGTGGTAAGTAGACTATGTGAACAGTATCTACTGTACAGTGTAGATGGGTTCCCCAAATGTGGGAAGACTGCACAGTCTGAGAACCAGAAAGACAGAGTCAGTGTTGGCAGAGTCCCAGTTGGCACTGGAGGACAGATAACGGTTTGGTTTTAACTGGACAGAGCAGAAACTGTAGCCATAGAGACCCAGGAGTTCAATACCAGAAATCAGCTATCTTCTACCATTTTCATGCGCTCTCAGACAAATGCATGATGCAACAGTAGGAAATGGGTTTTTCTGAATGAGATCACCAGGGAATTCTCTACATTTTTATTATGCAGTTTGTCCACTTTGGATTTGATTAGGCTGTTTTACGTTGTTTTCTCCTAATCAAAGTTCTCAGTAAAACATAGGCTGAGGGTGCTTGTTTTGTAAGCATGCTTGTTGTACAATTTAAATATTTTTAGGTATTGTAGAAAATAGATTTGAAGGCTAAGATGGGGGTACAGTGGAGAGTAAGCGTAGGTATACTCTAAAAGGACAATATCTCCTAAAACAAATAACACAAAGGGATAACAATTTGCTCAGAAGTGCCAGAGTATTGTGATGTAGAAGTAGTCCAGTGCTTTTTAGAGATGAGACTTGAGATAGTGTTCAGAGGACAAGTAGGATTTTTTATAGGCCTATAGGAGATGAGCCCTCTGTCTGGGCGAAGACCATGAGCAGATGCCCAAGGAGAATAATAATCTACCACAAATAAGAATAATTGTTTTTAGACAAAATAAAGGTCTGTGATAATGTATTGACTGAAAGTGTATGGTCCAGTCAGTTGGCAATATGAAACTGAAGGGCAGGGAAACTTGCTCAATCGGCTAAGGCGCCAGCCACGTACACCTAGGGTGGCGGGTTCGAATCCCCAGCCCACCCACCAAACAACAATGATGGCTGCAACCAAAAAATGGCCGGGCATTGTGGCGGGTGCCTGGTCCCAGCTACTTGGGAGGCAGAGGCAGGAGACTCGCTTGAGCCCAGGAGTTGGAGGTTGCTATGAGCTGTGATGCCATGGCACTCTACCCAGAGGGGATAGCTTGAGGCTCTGTCTCAAAAAATAAATAAATAAATAAATAAATATCTATGACAGTATATACAATTTAGTGGGGTTTTTTAAAAAAATGTTAAAAATTCTGGTTTGTTCTGCCCCCCCACCCCATTGAACACATTTTTTTGCCAATAGGTCAAGGAGGTTAAGAAGACTTCATCAGGCTTGGAACTCATCGTGGTTACTTCAGCTCCTGGTCGAAAACCCACCGTGACCACGATTCCTGATGTTGACTGCCTACTCTGGGCCATCGGGAGGGACCCAAACTCTGGGGGTTTGAACTTAAACAAACTAGTAAGCTGACAGTGTGCCTGGAGCACTCTCAGATCCGTTAGTAGCCCTGTGATTTCCACCCTTTTCTCCTAGACAGCGAGAGCTCAATCGGGTGATATTGGATTCTTTTCTCCTTATTTCCTATATCTACTTTGTCATCAATTCAATTGCTTCTTCCTTTGAAGTTAAGAAATTATTTTCTTGGGTGGTACCTGTGGCTCAGTGAGTAGGGGGCCATCCCCATATACCAAGAGTGACAGGTTTAAACCCGGCCCTGGCCAAACTGCAATAAAAATAAAAAATAGCTGAGCATTGTGGTGAGCACCTGTAGTCCCACCTACTTGGGAGCCTGAGGCAAGAGAATCACCTAAGCCCAAGAGCTGGAGGTTGCTGTGAGCTGTGATGCCATAGCACTCTACTGAGGGCGACAAAAAGAAACTCTATCTTTTTTTTTTTTTTTTTTGAGACATTCTCACCCTGCTGTCCTGGCTAGAGTGCTGTAACATCAGCTCACAGCAACCTCCAACTCTTTGGGCTTAAGCAATTCTCTTGCCTCAGCCTCCCGAGTAGCTGGGACTACAGGCACCCGCCACAATGCCCAACTATTTTTTGGTTGCAGTTGTCATTGTTGTTTTAGCAGGCCAGGGCCAGGCTTGAACCTGCACCTTCAGTGTATGTGGCCAGTGCCCTACTCACTCAGCTATAAGCGCCAAGCCTGGTTTTTCTATATGTATATATTTTTTTCTTTTTTTTTGAGACAGCGCCTCAAGCTGTCCCTCTGGGTAGAGTGCTGTGGCATCACAGCTCACAGCAACCTCTGACTCCTGGGCTTAAGCAAGTCTCCTGCCTCAGCCTCCCAAGTAGCTGGGACCACACGCGCCTGCCACATCGCCTGGCTATTTTTTGGTTGCAGCCATCATTGTTATTTGGTGGGCCCCAGGCTGGATTTGAACCCACCACCTTAGGTGTATATGGCTGGCGCCTTAACCACTTGAGCCATAGGCACCAAGCCGAAACTCAATCTCTTAAAAAAAAAAGAAAGAAAGAAATTATTTTCTCTTTCTCGAGTTATTACCCTGGATCAATCCCCTGCCACCTCTGATCTAGATTGCCTAACAGTTTCCTTCTTACAGACTTCCTCTTTGCTATGTGAATGTCTTTTCAAAGTCCTTCACTGATCCCTCATCATCCACAGTATCTAATCCAGATTGCTGGGTGTGTAACTGTCCTGGACATTGTGAAACCGGAGATGGAAACAAATGTGAAGCTGTCTCTTTTGGTTGGCCCAATGCTATATATGCAGTTGACGTTCTTATTTGTTTGTTTTTAATAATTTTTTTCTCTCTTTTTGCTTTTTGTTTTGTTTTGTTTTGTTTTGTTTAGAGACAGAGTCTCACTTTGTCTCCCTTGGTAGAGTGCAGTGGCATCACAGCTCACAGCAACCCTCAACTTCTGGGCTTTGGTAATTCTCTTGTCTCAGCCTCCCAAGTAGCTGAGACTACAGGTGCCTGCCACAACACCTGCTAGTTTTTGTTTTGCAGTTTGGCCAGGCCGGGTTCAAACCCACCACCCTCAGTATATAGGGCAGGCACCCTGCCCACTGAGTCACAGGCGCCGCCCTGTTTTTTTTTAATTTTGAAGTAGAATCTGGAATAGTAGTAGCTTGCAGCATGGTTGGCAGAGTTTGATCTGAATTTGAACATGAGTTCTATTACTTAACAGTTTCATAGCCTTGAGCAAGCTGCTTAATTTCTCTAAATTCCAATTGCTTCATATTTAAGGTCAGGCACAGTTCATATCTGTAATCCTAGCACTCTAGGCCAAGGTGGGAGGATCCTTTCAGGTCAAGAGTTTGAGACTAGCCTGACCAAAGTGAGACCCCATCTCTACCAAAAATAGAAAAATTAGCTGGATGTTCCAATGTTGGTCTCTAGTCCTAGGTACTTGGGAGGCTGAGGCAG
>CAUYQV010180762.1:0-22521 GCA_963574575.1 Galagoides demidoff
TTTTTTTTGGTTGCAGCCATCATTGTTGTTTGGCAGGCCCAGGCTGGGGATTCTAACCTGCCACCTTAGGTGTACGTGGCTGGCGCCTTAGCCGATTGAGCCACAGGCGCCCCATTCTATAACATTTCAACAGGGCTGGCAGTGTAGGCTTCTGTTCATCACACTTCAGGATGACACCCCACTGCTACAAAGCTGTACTATGTAATAAATCCTCCAAGATCACCAGAAAAAAATGGAGACTCGGCCAAGATCAACGCCAGAAAGCCACAGTGAGGAAAGTTTAAAATATAAATGAACCTCTCCAACACAGGGGTGAAATCTTGGGATCAAAGGTGCGGAATTTGGAAAATGCTCCTGAAGTATTCAGTCATAGTAAATATGCCTTAGGCCTGCCTATCTTTCTTTTGCCAAAAGCATCCAGCTAATTGGAGATATTTTTCCCTCTGTGGGAATATACATCCAATTTCATACTGACATAGTACAGTTGGTATGATTTAAAATAAACTTGTGTAACTCTCTCTAGAATATACAGTATCTATTCAGAAAGTAAAAGCTATCTTTGAAGCATTTTTGCTAAGACTGGTCACTTTTACAAAAATATAAGAAAAAAAATCCTGCATGCATAGTCAGAAATCATTAGCTGAACATGAAGTTAGAAACATAAGTTTATGAGAAACAACTGTTAGAGGAGCAGAGCCTCCCAAAACTTTGTATACTTTGAAGCCAAGAGCCCAAGGCACTCCTGCTGAAGACTATAAACCAGGGGTCCTCAAACTTTTTAAACAGGGGGCCAGTTCACTGTCCGTCAGACCATTGGAGGGTCAGACTGTGGGCCCCGGGATGAGTTGGCTGCTAAGCAGGACAGGCAGCGGTGGCAAAAACACCCGGCAGGTCGGATAAATGTCCTAGGTGGACTGCATGTGGCCTATGGGCCATAGTTTGAAGACGCCTGCTATAAACAAACTGGTAAGTTTGCAAGCTCGGCTGTACATTAGGAAAGCCTGGGGAGCTCTGAAAACCACCTGCTGAAGTTTTGGATCCATCTCAAGACCTAATAAATCAGAATCAACCAAGGGGTGTTTGTTAAAGCTCTCCAGGTGAGTGTAATGTACAAGGTCTGAGGACCACTATACTACGTGCCAAGTAAAGGTTCCTGTACCTCAAATCAGGCAAAGACTTGTACTACATTGAACCATCCACTGTCTGAAACACTTTTGTCTGACAGCACAAAAACGTCCCTCTCTAAAGCGGAACTCACAGATCAGGCTATTTTCTTCCTCCCTATATCCAGGCTCTAAATTTCATGCCCTTGAAGTGTATTTTTGTTACCATTCCATCTATCCCCCGAAGTCTATCTCCCTCTCAGCACCCTTAATGAATTAGTTGGGTATATCCACATACTTGGGAATAGAAGTGCTCACTGAACATATTGCTGTGCCATGAGCATACGCTGTCTAACAGACACCCCAGCTGTCCCCACAGCTGTGTCATTATCAGAGGCCAGACACAGTAGCAACAACTTATTAGGAATATGGTACAGGACAAGTTGCTTAATCCTCCTGGATTTTACGGAACAGAACTAAACCCATTCCTTTCTGCAGGAAATTCTCCTTCTATGGAGAATTGGAAGAACTTCCAAGCACACTCCGTAATGAGTTTGTAAGCACGATTGTCTTCAGAAGTACAAAGTCTAACATCCCAGTATCTCTGATAACTTCAACCTCCTCTCCAGGCCAAAACCTATGTGAAATAACAGCACCTCGATGCTTATGAAATTTCCATCACCAACTAGAATTCCAGTGGAATATCGAAAACCCTATTTGATTTCAAAACTCCAGTAGAGATATGATCTGACACTTTCATACCTTGAAAGGACATTCTTAAACCTAATTTTAAAAATCAGGGCAGGTTGGACCATATTCCAACACATACACCCCCCCCAAAGCAGTGTTTCCAAGGTACCCTTGGGTCATCCCTGCTCTGTTCCCTTTGGGGTTTTATCTCTGCTTCTTGGCTTCCTATTATCCACATGATAGTGTAGCTAGTATATCAGGAAGTCAAGTGGGTTAAATGCAAAATGAAATCCATACAGTTTGCATAAGCAGAGTTTTTAAAATCCCCTGCAAACACTTTTAAAGCCCCAGAGAGTCGTCTGAGAAAGCCTGGAGTTAACAATTTCTCTTCTAAGAGGAAGCCTCATAATTCAGAGGCGTTTGACACTAAGAAGGGGCAGAGATAGACCTTCTTAGCCCAAGCTCCCCCAAATAAACTTTAGAAACTAGAGCCTAAAGAGTAACCAAAGACTTTATCACCAGCCAGATCATCTTTCCCCCCATCTCCTTACCAAAAAACAAATCATCTCAATGCTTAATAACCAACCTCCCCATGAAAAGAGGGGAACTGCAGTAAGAGATGTTGCCAACAGCTGCTCTACCCCAGATGAGATTATAAAGGCACATGTGCTCATACCTCCAGGTTAATTTTGCAAAACGGGGGTGACTCTGAATAAGCAAAAAATTTTTGCTATTCATTGTTTCAGATTCAGCCAAATGAATCTTTTCTACTTCTACCAAGTAGAAAAAGTGAGATGTTACAAAGGCAAAAGGAAGTGTTTGATTCACTTTTGTAGGTCTACTCTAGTTAATAAAGTCTATTCAAATAGAACCTAGTCTCTACTCATCTTCCCTAAATTCACTAAAATAATGAAAAATAGGCTATTACTGCACAGACGTGGTTGTGTCTCCCCTACACTACTCACGTGCTCTGTCCAGCATGGATAATGCAGCTGAAAACATGTTGAATTTTTGATTGGATATAGGCAATAAGCATGGATATCAATTTCTTTTCAAATTGGATTTCAGAGGAACAGAAAACACCAGGCAACTAAATCCACGCTAGTTCTTTAATTTACCCCAAACCATATAAAATTAAAATATGACACTTATCTTTGGGATCAGCCCCTGCTGAATTAACAAAGGCTCGTCTTGTTGGTCATCTATGAAGAATCGCTGAATACATTTCAGCAACAGTGAAACATACTGAAATTCATTTTTATCCAGTTCCTAGGTATTAGACCACACTCAATTAAAAACCTTATAAATAATTATACATTTTAATCTTGGTCACAAACCCAACCAACCTACTTGCCTTATTTATTGATCTGTTGAGATGACGTAACAGAAGATGATTGTATTTTTGGGGAGAGTGGCTCTCTTTCTGTTGAAAATATTCTTCCATTTTCTGAAACTGTTTATCATCAACTGCATCAATAATAAGTGATTGAAGCTGAAAAGATGATAGTTTGCAAATTACTTTTTCCCCAAGAATATTTACAGTAATATTTCTAATAATATTATTATCAATACATAGTAATTCAGTGTAAAATGATACAGGGTAAATATAAAATAGAGGTCTATACTGTGAGCAACAATCATTTAACAAATGAAAGTCTGTTGGGCTAAGACAGGAGTTCTCAGGTGTGGTTTTAGACATCAGCAGCATTGGTGTCACCTGGAGACTTGTTAGACTTCAGAGACTGTAGGGTGAAGCACTTCAGGTGATTCTGATCCACATTAAAGTGTGAAAACCATGGACTAAGGAACATTGCCCCTGAATTATGGCTACAATATGTGACAAGCCTTAGTAATGTTGGAGATTCTGAAACACTAAAGAATGAAAGCTTACGATCACTCATTATGTGTCATAAAAGATAGAATGGTATGAAGAAAACTAATAATTACAGATAATGGAAGTTGATAAACATGCAAATTGACTGTAATAAATGAAATTAGTCTTTTTGCCTAGACATTAGCCAGGATATACTTCTAAAATATATATACTTGGCTCGGCGCCTGTGGCTCAATCGGCTAAGGCGCCAGCCACGTACACCTAAGGAGGCGGGTTCGAATCCCCAGCCCAGGCCCGCCTAACAACAATGATGGCTGCAACCAAAAAATGGCCAGGCGTTGTGGCGGGCGCCTGTGGTCCCAGCTACTTGGGAGGCAGAGGCAGGAGACTCGCTGGAGCCCAGGAGTTGGAGGTTGCTATGAGCTGTGATGCCATGGCACTCTACACAGGGGGATAGCTTAAGGCTCCGTCTCAAAATAAATAAATAAATAAATACAATAAAATAAAATATATATACTTGAATAACATATTTTCTCAATTATCTATAAAAGGCAGGATTTTGAACCTTAGAGAGCTGAGTGGAAAAAAAAGAAAAAGGAATAGTTTTTTTAGTCTTTGAGAAATACAATCCAGTCACGCTGGCTAAATTACAATACCCAATACCATTTTAATAAGGAGCCATTTCTCTGTATACGGCTCAAAAATTCCACTTATTCTTTGTCCTGATTTAAATGGGGAAGCAGCATTTCAAATGACTCCATTTAAAAAGAATGTTTCCTTTCTAAAGTTATCACAGAGTGAGCCTCTTTGTGCCAAGTGTGTGACGTTTTCTGAAGATGTTCCTTTTTAATCCTCACCACCACCCTGAGAGGTCATGCTCTCTCTGGGGATAGTAACCGCAAGGATGGAAAAGGTTACAAATTTATGTGAGATCACTCAGTAGGGATTCACACTCAGCTTCTCTTCTGCTTAAAACTTCACCCTAACTTCCCCCACGCACAGAATTAATCCAAACCTTTTGCTTTAGTCTGCAGGGCTCTGCATGCTTTGATCTGTCGATGTTTTCTGACTTCCCTAATGAGTCCTAGAATAAGTCAAGCTCTTCATCACCCCAGGGCCTTTGCACTGGCTGTTCTAGGCCTAGACTGCATCACCACTTCCACTTGCCTGGCTCCCCTTAAATCTAAGCTTGAGTACCACCTTTTCAGGTTGGCTCCCAGGACCATCTTATCTAGAGTAGATCAAGTGCCTCCTTGCACCCTCAATTATTTTCCCTCACCATGTTCTTTTTCCCCCACTACTGTTTAGTGACCCATTTCGTTGGCTCTCTGCCAGCATGTAAGCTCCATTAGGGCAGGAATTATGAGTTTTGTCCATTACCATGACCCACCTCTAGTGCTAGACACAAGATAGCTTAGAGTAGGATACTGGTAAGGTAGAGGAAAGGGGTCACCCTAAATAACAGAGGCTCTCTAAAAGAAAATGTTTATCTGGGAACAGAACACTGAAATGGAGATGCATATGCCATAACGTAAACTATGTGTACATGAAGGAGGTAAAGGCAGACAAAAGTTTTTAAAGGAGAAAATTAGGATGATTGTTTTGAAATAATTATCTTTGCCTACAAAGATTAATAATAAGGATGATGCCAATCTGAGGAAGAAGTTGGAAGGGCAGATGTCCTTAGAAAAGAATTTTATGTGTGCAAGGTTGAGGTTTTTATAGTCCTTTTTTGTTACCACGTATGAGAACCCTCTTTTCACGGCTTTCCTGGTTCTATGTGCCAAGGTTTTCTTAACATTAGTGACTTTATTTTGATGACTTCAGCTTTAACAAAGGTAAAACTGACTAGATATGGTGATAAATTAGATGTGGAGATTAGAGAAGGAGTAAAAACAAATATTTCTGGGCTTCTGGTTTAAGCAGGAGAAGAACAATTTTGCTAATGGCCCTGGGATACAGAAGTAGAAAGAACAAACCTGCACAAAGACTACCAAATAAATGTGATCTTTACCCAGAAAGCATCCTGGGCCTTTCCAATGTCATTATCTTCCTTAGCAGACTGCAAGGGATCTTGATTTCCCTGTGTGCAATAAAAGATTTGAAAGAATTTCAAAGATATGCATTTCGAATTTTAAAGATAAAAGTTTATATTGTTTTCCTGAATAGAAACTTTAGGTTGCTCATCTAAAAGGTCTAAGTAAGACAGTTACCTTTAAAAAAACTTTATCCAACATTCTTTAGCACAGTCTATGATATTACAATAAAAATGATTATCAGGAGCAAATACCATTTGAAACATGATCATACAAAATAAAGAAATGAAAACTCTGTCATGAGGACATAAAATAGAAGAAAAACTTGAATTAATAAACCACTTCACAGGGGTGGCGCCTGTGGCTCAGTGGGTAGGGCACCAGCCCCATATCCCGAGGGTGGCAGGTTCAAACCCAGCCCCTGTCAAACTGCAACAAAAATAAAATAGCCAGGCGTTGTGGTGGGCACCTGTAGTCCCAGCTACTCGGGAGGCTGAGGCAAGAGAATTGTTTAAGCCCAGGAATTTGAGGTTGCGGTGAGCTATGACGCCACTGCACTCTACTGAGGGTGACAAAGTGAGACTTTGTCTCTAAAAATTAATTAATTAATTAAATAAACCACTTCAGAATGAGACTTATGAAGTTAAATAAAAAATGTTTTTTGGCTAGGCACCCAAACTCACTGATTAGGACACCGGCCACATGCATGGGGGCTGGTGGCTTCAAAACCCGCCTGAGCCTGCTAAAACAACAACAAAACAGATAGCTAGTGTTGTGGTAAATGTATGATAGTCCCAGCTACTAAGGGAGACTCCCTTGAGCCCAAAAGCTTGACTTTGCTACGAACCATGATACCATGGCACTCTACCAAGGGCAACAAACTGAGACTTTATCTCAATTTTTTTTAAAAGTGTTTTGTAGCCAGATATAGCGGCTCATGCCTATAATCCTAGTAGTATGGGAGACCAAGGCAGGTGGCTTGCTTGAGCTCAGGAGTTCCAGACCAGCCTGAGCAAGAGCAAGACTCTGTCTCTAAAAATAGCAAGGCATTGTTGCCGGTACCTATTGTCCCAGCTACTTGGGGGGCATAGTCAAGAGAATCACTTAAGCCCAAGAGTTTGAGGTTGCTGTGAGCTATGACCCCACTAATTGCCCTATGACCCCACCAAGGGTGACAAAGGAAGCTCTGTCTCAAAAAAAAAGTGTTTGGAGGCACACTACCTGAATGCAAAATATACTACAAAGCTATAATTACCAAAATAGTATGGTATTGGCATAAAAAGACACATAAACCAATGGAACAGAGTAGAGACCAGGGAAATAAATCCACGTGTTTACAGCCAACTGATTTCAACAGACGTGCCTAGAACATTCAGTGGTGCTGGGAAAACTGGATATCTATGCATAAGAATGAAACTA
This sequence comes from Galagoides demidoff, assembly GCA_963574575.1. Classification (NCBI taxonomy): domain Eukaryota; kingdom Metazoa; phylum Chordata; class Mammalia; order Primates; family Galagidae; genus Galagoides; species Galagoides demidoff. The sequence goes on from CAUYQV010180762.1 coordinate 7,083, forward strand.
CCTCTCCATCCTATCTTTCACTATATACAAAACCAACTCAAATTAGACTAAAGACTTAAATGTATGACCCCAAACTATGAAACCACTTCAAACAAACAAACAAAGCCATAGAGAAAATGCTTCAAGTCTGGGGCAGGCTTCGGGGCAGAGATTTTTATGGAGAAAATCTCAAAAGCACAGGCAACAAATAAAAAACATACAAATGGAAATATATCAAATTATAAAGCTTTGCCACAGCAAAGGAAACAACTGGGCAAAGAAGACAACTGGCTGGGCCCAGAGGCAGGAGTTTGAGATTACAGAGAGCTATGATTTCACCATTGGACTCGAGCCTGAGTGACAGAGTGAGACCTTGTCTTAAGTATAACTCCATGGCAAAAACAAAACAATTCAATGAAAAAATGGGCAAATGGGCTTGGTGCCTATAGCTCAAGCAGCTAGGGCACCAACCACATACACAGGAGCTGGCAGGTTTGAATCCAGCCCGGGCACGCCAAACAACAATGACAACTAGAACCAAAAAATAGCCGAGTGTTGTGGCAGGCACCTGTAGTCCTAGCTACTTGGGTGGTGGAGGCAGGAGACTCGCTTGAGCCCAGGAGTTGGAGGTTGCTGAGAGCTGTGATGCGACAGCACTCTACCCAGGGGGAAAGCTTGAGACTCTGTCTCAAAAAAAAAAAATAAATTAAAATTGACAAATGAACTAAATAGACATCTTTCAAGGAAGACATACAAGTGACCACTAGGTATATGAAAAAATGCTCCCCATCACTATCATCAGGGAAATGCAAATCAAAACCATAATGACATTATCTCATCCCAGTTAGGAAGACTATTATCAAAAATACAAAACATAAATCCTGGTGAGGATGTGGAAAAACAGCAACTCTCACACAGTGTTAGTGGGAATGTAAATTAATACACCCATTATGTAAAACAGTATGGAGGTTCTTCAAAGTATTAACAATTGAAATATTAGGCAGCACCTGTGGCTCCTATACCGAGGGTGGTGGGTTCACCCCAGCCAAACTGAAACAAAAAAATAGCCAGGCATTGTAGCAGGTGCCTGTAGTCCCAGCTATTCGGGAGGCTGAAGCAAGAGAATAGCCTCAGCCCAGGAATTGGAGGTTGCTATGCACTGTGACGCCATGGCACACTACTGATACTGAAGGCGACAAAGTGAGACTCATCTCTTTAAAAAAAAAAAAAAAAATTTCTAAATTTTGTTAAGTTCTGAATTATTGGGAAATACTTTCTATCCTTGCCTAAGAAAATATTCTCCAGAGCCCTTATGCTAATCATCTTTCCCTGTTTTCTCTATAGGCACTGCCCTATCTCCCCTTCAGTTCAATTCCTATGCAGGAAAATCAGAAAATGGGATAGTTTGAGCAGAGAAAAAAAATCATTAGAATATCTAAGACTCAGTTTCTTCATTTTAAAAATAGTATTATAACACCTCCATGCAGGGATTGGAGGATTGACTGAAATGTTTGTAATTTTCTTAGCACTGTTCTTGGTACATAAGGGTTTAGTGAAAGGCAGTTGTCAACATTAAGAGGAATGGTCAGGAGAATATGCTTAGGTCCCCTGCATTTATCTTAATGTTAAAATGGTTTGTGTTCCGGCTTGGCGCCTGTGGCTCAATCAGCTAAGGCGCCAGCCACATACACCTAATGTGGTGGGTTCAAATCCCCAGCCCGGGCCGCCAAACAACAATGACGGCTGCAACCAAAAAAAAAAAAAAAAATGGTTTGTGTTCCAAATCTGCCTCCCCATGACTGTCCAGTCAGGACTCTAGCCATGAACTGAGAAGGGGAAATGAAGGCAGTTGACAGATGATTTTATAAAGAACAAAAGAGTTCCTAGGCTGGCTGAGTATTACAATCATCTAGCCCTAACTGACCAAACTAGGACCCCAGCACAGACCAATTAAATCAGAGTCTCTCCAGTCAGAACCTAAGCAGTAGAGTATTTGTTTTGAGACAGTCTCACTTTGTCGCCCTTGGCAGAGTGCTGTGGCATTAGGACTCACTCAAACTCTTGGGCTCAAGTGATCCTCGTCCCTCAGCCAGCCTCCTAAGTAGCTGGGACTACAGGCTGCCAGCCACAACCCCTGGCTATTTTTAGAGGTGGAGTCTCACTCTGGCTCAGGCTGGTCTCCAACTCCTAAGCTCAGGTAATCCACACACCTGGGCCTACCAGAGTTCTAGGATTACAGGTGTGAGCCATTGTGCCTGGCCCAGTAGAGTATTTTAAACAGGTTCCTGGTGTGTGTCTGTTTTTTTCTTTCTTTTTTTTTTTTTTGGCATCCTTGGGTGGGCTCAAATCCTATGTTATTAATGAACAGCTGTTTTGAGAAACCCTGATTAGGCACTCAAATTAAAGGAGTAGGTTCACAGGTATTTTCAATATTGTGCACTAAATTAAACAAAAAAATCTAGTAAACAATAGAAAGAAATCAGATAAGTATATAGGGGTGACGCTGATTCAAATTTGAAATTTTTAGAATCCAAACATTTGCAAGAGCAATTATTTAAGAATAACTATTCTTTAAAAAAAAAAAAAATCCTTAGGGCAGCACCTGTGGCTCAGTGAGTAGGGCAACAACCCCAAATACCGAGGCTGGTGGGTTCAAACCCAGCCCCAGCCAAACTGTAACAACAACAACAAAAATAATAGCTTAGTCTCAAAAAAAAAAAAAAATTCTTAGTATTTACTCTGGAAGCAAGGAAGCAACACTTAGTTTTGGGTTTGGGGGGGGGGTAGGAATTTAGAAGCAGCTGTCACTATTTAGAACATTTTTAGAAAAACGAAAAGGTTGGTCAGAATGTATTTTTGCCCTAGGTAGGTAGCTGTGTCATGTTAAATGGAAAAAGAGGAAATTTAAATATATACCTATGATCATAAATATGTTAAAATAAACATCGAATAAGTGTATAATTAAATTTTTTAATAATAATCCTCATAATACCAAATTATATACTATATGAAGATGATTCATATTTTGAAAACATGGATAGTGCTTATAGAAAAATCCTTAAGGGAAATTGTGAAAAAGCTAAGTGGTTATCCTTTAGGGGTTGGAAAGAGGATGACTTTTTAAACTCTCATATCTATATTTTTAATACTGCTTTACTTTTCTATTGAAAAAACATTAAACACTCAGAAAAAAACACAAGAAGGAAATACAACAAAATATAATTCTGATTTGCAGAAAACTGTTTTCTTCTTTCAATTATTTCTCCTGTTTGTTGAATGTTTTCTCCTATAATAAGCATATATTTCTTGCTATAATTGAAATCAAATAAACTTTATTTTTAAGAAAAGTATCTTAAGCAAAGTCACGAATTTAAGCTTTATATTTGTGACACATAAATTTGTTACCCTAGGACTTTTACATTAAAATTTCAAGGATCAAACGTCAACAACCACAGAAGTGTCCAAAACAATTTAGTAGTGGATTTTACACTCCAGACATGACCCCTGGTCCACCACTCTGGTTTTACAACACGTCACGCTGCATCAAACATCTCCTCACTTCACTCCAACTAATTCAATTAAGAAGTATAATAAACACAAAATATATGTTTTATATCTAGTTTGGGCTAATCGACCTATGTGAACGTGACCAAAATCCTTAAATGTCGGTGTAATTTACAATATTAACGTCATTATTTATAAATATGAAAAACAGGGTGAACTCAAAGACACAAATCCAGATTTTTTCCCCCCAGCAGAGTATTCAATGAGTTCTAGTTAAATAAATGCTGCAGTATGAGAGTTTGGCGGGTCCAGGGCCCTGCCCCCACCCCCAGCTGTCTTAGGGATTGCTACTTTTCGCGCGGTTAACTGAAGTCCCAGCACTTGGGACGGCTATAACGCACTGCGAAGGCTAAAGAAACCTGGAGAACCGCCTGGGAAAATATCCAGAAAACTTGCATAAAACGATCTCTTTACTTTCCAATCAAGAATTCTCCGGGTCTCCCTTCTCTGAAGGCTCTATTAACGAGAACCACAGTTTCCATCCTGCCTCGCTCATCTGATTGAAAGCTGCTAATATATTCTGAGCAAGCCTAAGCAGTTTGAAGCGCGCAAAGGCCCCTATTCCCCGCGCTGGGTCTCTGAGCTACCACGTCGAGGCGTCAAAGCCTGATCCCGAGTGACCCGGCACCCTCGCACGCCCTTGGACCTGGAAAGGAGGCCCGGCTCAACAGGGGTCACTCGCCTTCTGCATTCCGAGGCTCCCCGCCAGATCCTGGGCCACCGGGCCCCAGGGCGCGCCGCTCCGCTGAGCCGCGGTGGTCCCTCCGAGGTTCCCGCCGCTGGAGACCCCCCGCCAGGTGAGGCAGTTGCGGAGAAAGCCCCACTCACCCACAGCTTTCTCTTTCAAACCTTCTCTAGGCGGGTAATTGACAGACCCGCCCCTGGAATCTGCCTGCACCACGTGGGAAGAGACTCGGGGAAACGCTGGTTAATCTCACAGGCGGGTCTGGCCACCTGGGCGCACGCACCCTCACCTTAAGAGAAAGCCCTACTCAAAGAATGTGAATAACGTGGCTTAAGCGTTCTTTATGTGCCAGTTCCAAACTGTTAGGCATACTCTTTGCGGAAATGCCAGAAGAGCTGTTTTCGGTCCTTTGAAGTTAAACTCTTTCCCTTGGGAACCAGACTTGTATCCGATATGAACACATTCCTGATATCACAAAAGATGTTTTATTTGTACCTGGGGTGGAGGAATAAAAAAGAAAAAGGCAAACAAGGTAGATTCCTTATTTTCTGTCGACTTCTTTTAACTTGACAAATATGTGCATCAATGGCTAGGCTGATTCGGGTAGGTAGGTACGTGAATCTGAACACAGTGGCAAAAATAAGTTGGGCTGGAGTTTCTTCAAAAACAAACAACATGACCCCTTCAATTTAAGCATTCCTTCTGCAAAAAATCGAACTGTATTGTGACTAGATTTGTGAGTATTTTATGGCGTGATGTATGCAGAAAATATTTGTCTACATAAAAGCAAAACATAATAAGAATCCCTGTTGGAAACAGGCAGTCACATAACTCAAATTGATACTATTTTACTTGCTCAAACACAGTTTATCAAATTTGATGCATTTTTCGCTAATACTTCTTAATATTGTTATTGTGTGCAACTTGCTATAATGTCACAGTTACTGTAGTTCCCAAGGTAGATATTGTCCAAATATAGATTCTTGTCTCAACACCAAAAAAAAAAAAAAAAAAAGAATCCCTGTTAGGATGGTGCCTGTGGCTCAAAGGAGTAGGGCACTGGCCCCATATGCCTGAGGTGGCGGGTTCAAACCCAGCCCCAGCCAAAAACTGAAAAAAAAAAAAAAAGAAAGAATCCCTGTTCCCTGTTAGCCCAGGACTTGAATGCATCTCCAGTCCATTCAGACCGGTATTTATGTTCTGAGACATACATCATGAAGAAAAACAAAACATTATTTATGTCAGAACTCATCCTATCTGTTTCCTGGCAAATACAAAGGCTTCTTTCCTTTTGAATTAATGGACTATTACAATATTAAATTACTAATCAAGGCAGGGACAGCTGTGAAGATAAATTATGATTCAAGGCAAGTATTAGTATTTTTTTCCAGGAAAAAAAAATCAAAGAATAATAAAAACAGTAACTGAAATACTACAGTTTAAATGTATTTATTTAGAGGAATATTTAAAAAGTAAATTTTCTTAACATTAGATAGAAAAGGTCATAATCAGGCTTTTGGAGAAAAATCCATCCTTCCAAACTCAGTAGTGGCCATGCATTCAAATCTTCAGGAAAACATAAAAATAACACAATAGACAATACCATTTATTTGCTTATTTACTTGATTTTCACTTTGATTGCCTTCCTTCACGAACAGGTTTTACTCAGACATAATTTTAGGGCAATTTGAAATATATATTCTAATTCTTCTAAAATTAAATATGGCCGAGGCTCCATGACATTTCTTTGGATGGCATTAACTTTTAAATGTTAAACTGTTAAATGCCATTACCTTTTAAATTCCACTTAGGAATTAATTGATTCGCCTTTAACATTAAAAAAGTTATATTTGTTCATATTTTTGAAGACTTGGATCTCCCTAGGAACATTCCAAAAGCTAGAGACAAGAACTATTCTAATAACGGTGCAGTAAGGCCATACATTAGTTTCTAGGTACTCTCTGATGTAACTTTATATGACAATTTTGAAGTTATTTTCAGAACATTCGAAAAGATAAATTATCTTAATCCCTTTGAATGAAATACCGATTTATTTTTAAATGAACGGTCGATAGATTTTCATTTCATTTTCGAAGACAAAACAACACAGAAAGCAACTGAATTACAGGAGTTCCCGGAACCTTTGGCGGTCGGGTACTAAAATGAAAATCTGTGACTGAAACTGATGGGTGAAGAGGAGACACATCTCTCCGTTTCCACCTAGATCTCAATGGGGATCATTTGAGAGTGATTTTAATCAGAAACCCGGACGATGGGACCTTTTCAGAGAAGAGAACCAGGGTAGGGATGGGGGATGGGGCGGAGAGAAGCTGGAAATAAACGAATTCCATTGCTAGGACACTTTGCCTTTGCTTGGGAGAAAAAATCCCAAAGCTTGGGTTAAAGTTAGAGGAGGAAGAAAGTGCAAGTAACTACGCAAATCCTGCATTTCTCCCTGAGTTCTCTGGTCCACTGCAACAGGCGGGTTGCTCTGACTTCGCTGTTGGATCGATTTTTCCAAGCAAGCCCGACTGTGCCTTTGACTGAGGCAGTAAAAGGACGTGGACGATCCTTTCATGCTTACAGGCTGTGGGCTTAAACACACACACACACATACACCACTCCCCACCTCCTGTCAACGGAAAGGACTAATTCTGCAGGAGGCGCTGACCTGGGCGGCCTCCTAGGTGGGCCCCGCGCCGCGCTAGCACGCGCTCCGCGGCACCAAGATCCAGGGCGTCATGTTTGGAGATGCGTTAAGATCAGATTCTCATTCTCCAGGCGCTACGCTTCTAGGAGTCGGCTCCTCTTCTGCGGCTAGGGCTGAGAATGGAAGCGTGTGGGCTGCAATCAAGGGCGCAGAGAATAAATTCCAGAAGCCCATCTTCTCTGACCAACCGTCATTCGGTGGTCAAAAAGCAACTTAAGTCATTTGAATACATTTCTTTTATTGGGCGTCTACAGGTGCGGGTGTGGCCTTGGGTGAGGCGGGTGCTCAAGTAAAGTAGGCTTTGTCCCAACCTTGGGGAGCCCACACGGTCCTGCGCCCCCTCGCCGGGATTCTGTAGTCCCCTAAAGCCTCCCAAGACTGTAATGGGGTAAATATGACTTGGCCGTGATAGTTCCACGACAATATCAATACAGATTTTTTGGCAAGAGTTGTGTTTATATGGGTAGCGACTGAGAGCTCCCCAAACCTCACTCAGTCCCTGTTAAACAGATCGGGCGGTAAGGGAGGCAGCAGAGAAAGCTATGGGTCCTTTGGCACTTCTTTGCTGGGCCACAGAGCTCACTTCGCCGCCATCTTCCCTGGCTTTTTTCGGCCCACTCTCCCGGGCTCAGTCCAGGACTCTTTCCAGGCTGGGCCAGATCCCTCCACAGCCCCGGGGAGAGTGAGTCCACCTAGACCTGCGAGCATGCGGGGACCTTGGCGCCCAGTGGGACGTCCCAAACAGCCGAGCGTAGACTCCCGGACACGCACAATTGCTACAGCAGGAGCTGGGAGTGGATCCCAAAGAGGGCCGGCCCGTAAGTAGGAGCGAGCTCGCGGTTGGGCAAAGTAGGACTTGGGATGGACAGTCAAGGATTCCCACGTACGGTCCTCGCTCTCCTGGAATTGAGTGGTGGCTCTCAGGGGACTTTGCAGAAAAGCCTCGATCTAATAAGCCCTCTCTGAAACCACGGAGGCTGGGAGTGGGGGGTGGGAGTGAAAAGTCGCTTTAAACTTAAGTGAGACATTCCAAACTGAATCTTGGCTTCAGTTTCCCTTTGCTACAAGGGCTCAGCTTAACCTCCACCTGCGTTCCTGGCTCTGTCCGGGAGAAGAGGACGGGTACCCCAGCATAGGCGCAAGCAGGAGAGGTGAGGAAAGGCGGAGCTGGGAGGGGTGCATATTTTCTAAACGAGCTGGCAGCTGCCTAGTGGCAGTGCTGCTATTCCGATGGAGACCTTTCAGCACCGCAGCTGAGGACAGGGCTCTGCCCGGGTCCTTAACTACCGTCTCCAGTTTCAAGATACTCTCATTCTCTCTGTCTCTTTCTTAACCACCTTTCCCAGCTTCAAGATTCTCCCTCTCCTCTCCTCTCCTCTCTCTCCTTCCCTCCCCTCCCCCAGACACACCCAACGATTTTTTTTTTCTTTTCTTCTTCTTCTTTTTTTTTTTTTTTTTTTTTTAGTCTTCTGGCGCACCTCTTGCTTCTTCTTTCAGGATCCTGGGCTCAAAGCAAGGAGCAGGCAGATGCGGGCGGACGCGGCGCAGCAAGCAGACGGTGTGCGCTCCTACGGGATGCAGCTCAACTGGGACATCAACGACCCGCAGATGCCTCAGGTGAGTGAAACTCAGTGTGTGCGCCACGCAGGATGCTGTCCATCCAAAGAAGGGGAAATGGTGTTCAAGTTATCGCTGGGGTTCTGCAGAGACACCACGTTCACGTTTCTGAGTTTCTGAGGGCCTTCAAATGTAGCCATGCAGAGAGTACTTCTTGGGGCTCTAAAGAGGCAGACCAGGGTTTAGACGTGTGTCCTCTCACAGCCATTTCCTTGCGCTTGTCTGAAAACAGGAAGCAGCGGGAATGTCGATCAGGTTCCACATTCCCAGTATTTTGTCGAAAGCAGGACGCCTTGCTCCTTCGTCTGCCTTTAATCAAGGTGGAAATTGGGTGCCTCCCTACTTACCCATTTACTTTAACCCATTAGAAAATTAGAAGAAAAACCTCAGCAGATGTTAAAACTCACTGCTTCTCATGCAGCAAAACTGCGAGACAGCACTATAAATTGAATCTGATGGCCAGAATCCAAAATAAATAGCCCAATTTGAGCAATTTATTCAGATATCCTTGACCACCCAAGCAGGGAGGCCCCATAGGAATGCTAATGTGCCATCAGCGCCCCAAGCTTACTTTTTCTCTAATGACAGGGAATTGGTCATTCATTTAGGGTGAATTTGTGGTGCTTTGCTTTATTTTAATGGAGCAAAATGGTTTGGAGCCAAGTTCAGGGAATCAACTGAGCAGTTACACTGGGTCATAATTAGTTTGGGCCCAAACTAAAGAGTGACTTTAATGTCCTAGGTTTACATGGGGGTGGGAGTGATCAGCAGCTGCTTCCCAAGCACTTGCAAGTGTGGACTTCTGGCCATGTTGTGACACAGGGATGAGATGTGGTGTTTATTTAGTATCTGTTATGTATCAGATGGGTGGTCAAATAAATAGCAATTTCTTAGCCAGACTGTGTAGTCTCTCAAACAGATCGGCACTTTTTTAGGTGTACACATTTGTAGTAGTAGTTTTTAGGTTTGTTGTAAAATCTCTCTACCTTAGAGTTACACGGTACCATTTCTGCAAAAGTAGACCACAGTACAGCAAGTGCATCTCAACCTTGTGGACTTCTTGTGGACTTGTGTTTGTGGCAATTTTCACAGGAAAAAAAAAATCCAATCTTGCCAAAAGAATGACATCCAAATCATGGCTGATCTCTCAAGCACTTTCTAGACTTTTAATGTAAATATGGGTTTTTAGGCATCTGGTTCTGGAGCAGGGAGTATGCGTGTAATACCTCAAAAGGGACAGGCGCTTTGGCACTTAGAGATTTGGAAAAACTGTGTACAGCCCAGCTCTGGTTATCTGAGCTATATGACCTTGGGAGAGTCCTTGAATTTGCCTTAGACTCAGGCCATTCACTTGTCATCAAGTACTAGAAGGAGATACCGATCTGAAATTCTCTTTCAGGTCTATTGTTGAGTTCAGTGTGTGTGTGTGTGTGTGTAAGATGAGAGAGAAGAGAAGAGAGAAAATGCAATGCACACATGGCATTAGAACAAATGAAACCCAATCCTGGATATCTCCTGTTCTTGTTTTCATTTAAAAATACAGTTTCCGTGACTTTATTCACCTCCAGGGTCACTATCTCAGTAACTGGAGCAAGACATGGGGGCCTCCCCTACAAAGGAGTGATCAAGAAATACTCTGTCTGGAAAATTGTCAGTTTGGTACTAAAATGCTTAAGCTTAAATGTTCACTTTGAAAACAAAGATATTTGCATTTGATATAAGCTAAGAGTTGATAGTACATCATTATATATTTCATTTTTGGCTTACCTTGATATATTAATTTATGTCAATTGTATAATAATATTTCATAGAAAAGATAAATGGTGCCTGGTGCTAGTAATTCATTGACAATATCCCTGAGATTCTAGAGAAAAAAAAAATCACTAATTTAACTAATGACTGTTAGAATGTGAAATATTAGGCAGCATCTGTGGCTCAAAGGGGTAGGGTGCCAGGCCCACATACCAAAGGTGGCGGGTTCAAACCTGGCCTCTGGCCAAAACTGCAAAAAAAAAAAAAAAAAAAAAGAAGTGAAACATTAATCATGTATAAAAGTCTGAATGTCCAACTGAGAATACTTTAACTTTGCTAATGTTTGATCTAACTTTTCTGGGTGGCAGGACTTACTATTGTGATAAACTCTTCTGAGCTTTTATCATACCAGTAAAACTACTGGGGCCTGGCTGCTCCAGATCTCCTATTTAGACACATGCCTGAGTTAGGCTCCTGCAGGTTATCTATCTAACTCTACTTTACCTGTTAAATAACAGTAAGAATGCCCATCTTGCAAGGCAGTTGTGAGGATTACAGATGTTGCACAACATGGTTTGTCAGGCCCTATGCTTCTGTCATAAATACTCATCTCATCACAGCAACCCTATGAAGCCACCCTAGATGATGCATAGAAGAATGTCCATGGCTGCATTCCAACCAGACTCTCTTTATGTACACTAAATTTTAATACTACATAAGTTTCATGCATCACGAACTATAACTCACCCCTTGATTCTGCCCCCCACCATCTAAAAATATAAAAACTATTCTTAGTTTGAGACTATACAAAAACAAACAGAAGGCTTGATTTGGCCCACTGGCAAAAAAGTACCACAGACGACTGCCCTAAAAAGTACCTAGTAAATAATAAGTGCTCACTAAAGGATTATTTTCCATTAAAAACTTACATTCATGTATATAAAAGAGACATTCATTACTATAGAATGACATTCATATAGTGTAGACAAGGACCATTAAATATGAATATACATATTAAGGCAATGCTCAATGTTTTAGATATAACTTATTATTTCAGCCATGTGGCTCTTTATTGAGAATGAATGACAATCCCATATTGCTCTGGGGAGCAGTCCCAGTGCCAGGCAGGGTCACCAACACCCCAGAGCTCATGGTTTACTGTTGTGGGTCCATCTTTCATTACAGTGCCCTTTTAAACTTGGAGAACTAATTTGGAAGGGGGCAGGGAAGCTGTTCTTACCTCTCTGACATTATTCTGGTGTCACTGCTGATATGAGAGCCAAGAGCTTTAGAAGAAAATGCACTGGCTTATTTATAAATTACATTGCACTTCAGGGACAGAGCACTTCTATCACTTTTTTTCCTGACACTGTAATACTTTATTTGAAAATGTTTTCAACATTTAAACACACCGAGAAGTGGTATAACCTAATGGTAAAAAGCACAGGCTCTAGAGTCAGACCGTCAGGGTGTGAATCCTAGAACCAGGTCTTGCTAGCTGTGAGACATTGGGTGAGTCAATTAACCTCTCTGACCTCCATGTCCTGTTGTGTTAAATGGGTGTGATTGTCTGCATGTGTTGTGGAGGCCAGATGAGTTAATACATGTCCAGCATTTAGAAGATAAGCACTGTATAAATATTATAGAGCCAGTTGCCAAAAGGTAGACATAGACTGGGTGAGTAGCCTGTAGGGATAGCGTAGTCTTGGGGTTTGGCAACATTACTAGATTTCAAAAACAACTCCTTTTTATTCTAATGTGCTTGGAGAAGATTAAAAGCATGATGCATGCCGTTTGGTCTTGATAGAGCTGACCAGCCTTCCTCTGTAGAGCTGGCCACCCTTCCTCTATTGCTTCCTAGGAGCCTGTGTTCTTCGACCACTTCCGAGAGTGGCCGAATGGGTCTGTGCGCTTCATCTACAGCAGTGAGGAGAAGAAGGCACAGCGCCACCTGAGTGGCTGGGCCATGCGCAACACCAACAACCACAATGGGCACATCCTCAAGAAGTCGTGCCTGGGCGTGGTGGTGTGTGCACGGGCCTGCACCCTGCCCGATGGCTCCCGGCTGCAGCTGCGACCTGCCATCTGCGACAAGGCGCGACTGAAACAGCAGAGTGAGAGCATGCCTGCGAGGGTGGGAGGTGAGGGTGGGGTGTCTAGGAGAGGGTGACCTTGGAGTCATGAGTTCTTTATTCCCAACTCATTTTGCCTTTCTCCCTTCAGGCAAGTTTGGGGTTAGGGTTGTTATTAATATTCCTTCCCTCTGAGCTTTGCAGGGAAAGCGTGTCCCAACTGTCATTCTGCTTTGGAGTTAATTCCATGTCGAGGGCACAGTGGATACCCTGTGACCAACTTTTGGCGGCTTGATGGCAATGCAATATTTTTTCAGGTAAGTTGGGTGAGAACACAATTTGTGATGGACACTTTCATCAGACCACAGGGACCAAACCACCTGCCCCGTGCACGGGAATTCTGAACCAAACAAAGTATAGCTCCAGTGGCCAAAGTATAGCTCCAGCCTAGAAATTATTTCAGGTACTGCGTGCTCTTTCAGGTCCAGAGAGAGTGAACCAAGTTACAGTTATCTAGTTCATTTACTAATGTGAAGGGATTATAGGTAATCTGGTAAAATATTTATTGTTGCTGTTGTTCAAGAAATTTTTTTCTCTGCCAGTTGGAAAAAAAAAAAAAACAAACAAAAACCTGAGTTCTTGGGAAAGGCATGATGTATTTTTGAACCACACTGCCAGCTTCCTTTAGAGGAACAAATGTATGTTTTACCTCCTTAATACAGGCCAAGGGAACCCATGATCACCCAAGACCAGAGAGCAAATCAGAGACAGAAGCTCGAAGAAGTGCCATCAAGCGACAGATGGCCACCTTTTATCAACCCCAGAAAAAGAGAATTCGAGAACCCGAGGTAATGGAGAGCTAACATTTCATCATGGTCTGTGTTCATTTTTATCAAAAGCTACACAAGTAATCTTGTGACATATGAATGTCATATATTAATTACAAGGGTTTGGTTTTATGTGAAACTTATATAACTCCAACAGAAAATTATTCAGACAATCTTCGAATAGGGTTTCTAATATCTTCTTCTTCTTGAAACAATTTCTACAAGCAATGATGTGGCCAGGGTATGTGCTGACATCCTCGTATGAGAGCAATTATTCAACAGTAATAAAGAAAGAAAGGTGTGCATACCAACAGTGAGTTAGTGCATCCCTGAGAAGACCCTCACCTTATTAACATAGGAACAGATAAAATTTCTTTAGGCAGCTTGATCTGGTCTGGCATTTCTACCAAAGCATGTTAAACAGGCAAAGAGTTACTATGAGTACAAACAGAAACTGACACCATTCAAGCACTTCCTACTCGCCAGGCACTGATCTAAGAGTTTCACGCATTTCATGGTTACAGAAACTCTCTGACAAAGTGGCAAGAGCCAAAGGTGACGATTAATAAAATGTTAAGCCCCATTTTTAAAATGAAGAATCCAAGGCCCAGAGAGGTTAAGCAATTAGGGAGGGAGCGACTCAGGATTTGAACCTAGGTCTCTGTGGCTCCTGAGTCTCCACTATGATGAACACAGTTGAGTGAGAACAGGGCCATCTGTCTCTCAGACCCACCCTGCCTGGCTATGGTGACCTTGCCTCATTCGGTGGTGTGGTATTCATGCCTGAGCCAGCTCAAGCTTAGCAACTCCTGGGCCACGAGTCCAGATCACCTACCTGAGCAGTGCAGTGTTCACAATGCAGAGCTCCTCCCCAATTAGAAGTTTGTTTTCATTTGCTTGGGGGATTATTGTTAGGTGAAGGTGAAGGTGTGCACACGATTTACATACCATGTGTCTCTATTTGTATCATTTTTTAGGCAGAGGAAGACCAAGACAGCAGTGTTCATTTCAACATACCTCCCCTGGAACATCTGGAACAGTTTGATATAATTACTGACACCAGCTTCCCTGTTCTAGAACAGCCTTGCCCTTCCTTCCCAGTCTCTGATGCTTACAAAGCTACCTGTGACCTAGCCACTTTTCAAGGAGACAAAATGCTACCCTTTCAGAAATATCCAAACCCAAGAGTCTATTTGCCTAGGCCACCTTGCAGCTATGAATTGTCAGGACCTGGTTGTATAAATTCGAGCCCCTACTCTACCCTTTATAAAGATTCCCCAGGTATCTCTAATGACACAGACTGGCTTCATCTGAATCCACTACAGTATAACGTCAGTTCATACAGCAGCTATGAGAGGAACTTTGATTTCACCAGTAAACAACATGACTGGAAGCCAGCTTTGGGGATACCTGGCCTTGGGGAAAGGACTGACCATGGACAGCTCCAGACCATGGCCAATTTCCCTTATTATAATCCAGAGCTTCCCTTGAACAGGTACCTCACAACTGCCCCACCAGGTGCCCCTGCTCTGCAGACAGTGATTACCACCACCACCACCAAAGTGTCCTACCAAGCCTATCAGCCCCCTGCTCTGAAATACAGTGACAATATAGGGGGAGAGGTTACTAGCCTTTTAGGTTGTAACACTGCTCCTGAGGACACCCAGATGTCTGTCTGTCCCAAAGCCTTGAGCCCTCCAGCTACAGTCACCAGGGCAGCCTCTCCCTTGGGCCCACTTCCTTTGAAAACTCCAGGAGATTGCCAGGCCATTGGGCCCACTTTGGCTTTTCCTCAAGAGTCAGCTTCCTCTAGGGCAGATGGATCAGCGACCTGGGAGGTGTGTCTGTCTGGGCTGGGCCCTGCAATCAGTTACTCAGATAGAGTGGGTCTGATCTTTAGCTGTGACAGTGAGGACTTTTGAAAGACAACTCAGGGACCACATAATACTGGTGTGCACGCAGACAGTGAAACATGCTGAGTTGGGAGACTCAATTTGCAGGCAAAGAAATGTGAACACTAGTGAAAATGCTGAGTAGTTGAGCAAATAATCAGTTGGAAATGTTTAGATAAGATAGGGAAATTTCACACAGCATTTCAAAACCCACTACAGTTCATAGAAGTAGGTTGAGAAGATGTGAGTCTCCCAAATGAACAGATAAGCAAACTGGAGAAGGTTAAATACTGACCTAAGTTCACTTAGCTTATTAGCTGGCTTAGAAACTGAGGATCCCG
>CAUYQV010180770.1:0-16136 GCA_963574575.1 Galagoides demidoff
CCTGTGGTCCCAGCTACTTGGGAGGTGGAGGCAGGAGACTCGCTTGAGCCCAGGAGTTGGAGGTTGCTATGAGCTGTGATGCCATGGCACTCTACCCAGGGGGATAGCTTGAGGCTCTGTCTCAAAAAAAGAAAAAAAAAAAAAAAGAAATATGTATGATGGGTTGGAATTATCTATTCTTTGACTGAGGGAGTTTGCCTCTAAATCCACTTGGGTCTGGTGTTTTTATGGTGAGGATTTTTTTTTGAATTGAGCTGAATTCTTACAACATAAATTAACCACTTTACAGCAGACAGTTCAGCGGGATTTAGTACATTCCCAGCACCGTGCACCAACGCTTGTTTGCGGCTCTGAAACATTTCCGTCACCCCAAAGCAGACTGTGTACTCATCAGCGGTCACTGCCCACACCTCTGACCCAGCCTGCAGTGACCTCTCGTCTACTTTCTGCCTTTACAGCTTTACCTGTTTTAGATACGTCATATAAAGGGCATCCTAGGCATGTGACCTTGTGTGTCTGGCTCCTGTGCTCACTCAGCATGACGTTGTTGAGATGCACACATCCGACTTGTAGCATGTGTCAGAATCTAGCTGAGCAGCCGTTGTGTGTATGTGCCCTACTTGGTTCACCCACGTGTCCAGTGGTGGACATTTGGGTTATCTGCACCCGCTGGCAGCTGTGCTGTGAGCGTCCTGTTCACGGCCTCATTTGAGTTCCTGTCCTCTGCTCTTTCCTGTGTACACCTCCAAGTAGAGTCGCTGGAATATGGTAATCCTAGGCTGACCTTTTTCAGGGACCGCCACTCGCATTCTTTGCAGGTGTAGGATTATTCAGGTTCTTTATTGATTCTGAGATGGTTTGGGTCAGTTGTATTTTTTCTAGGATGTTATCTCCTTTACGTTTTCAAATTTACTAACATGCTGGTCTGTAAGCTCCTCTTCAGGATGTTTTTAATCTTGGCAATGTCTGTATTTTTGTCTCTTTTCATTCTTACTCTTCTTTCATGTTTTCTTTTTCTTGATTAATCATAAAAGATATTTATCTGTTTTATTAATCTTTTCAAACAATCAATTTTGCAGTTTTGGTTTTTTTTTTGGCCAGGGCTGGGTTTGAACCCACCATCTCTGGCATATGGGGCCAGCGCCCTACTCTTTTGAGCCACAGGCACCACCCTAAACAATCAATTTTGGCTTTGATAATCTCTATTGTATGTTTTCCTAATTTTTCAGAAATTTTAGCTCTTATTCTTCCAGGCTTGTCCTAATTTCTTTCTTTCTTTTTTTTTTGAGTCAGAGCCTCAAGCTATCCCCCTGGGTAGAGTGCCATGGCATCACAGCTCACAGCAACCTCCCAACTCCTGGGCTCAAGTGAGTCTCCTGCCTCCACCTCCCAAGTAGCTGGGACTACAGGTGCCTGCCACAACGCCCAGCTATTTTTTGGTTGCAGCCATCATTGTTGTTTGGCGGGCCCAGGCTGGACTTGAACCCTCTAGCGCAGGTGTATGTGGCTGGCGGCGCCTTAGCCGCTTGAGCCACAGTTGCCGAGCCGCTTTTCCTAATTTCTAAAGGTAGACGTTTGGCTCTTTAACATTGAGATTTTCTCCTTTCCTGCTGAGCACACTTAAGGCAATGTATTTTTCTGTATATTGAGAACCTGGACTAGATGGTATCAATCCTTTAATATTGGCTATACCTTTAGTAGTTTGTGAATTTGTGTGAATATTTCGTGTGCTATTGGAAAGACTGGGTCTTGTAACTCCCTCCAGCATGGCTGAGATGAAGAAGGCGGAATGACGCCGATGACGCGGGAGACGCAGGAACTCACACACTGCTGGCGGGAAGATAAATCGCTACAATTATTTTGGAAATTTTTTGGCAATATCTAAAAACTAAACATAGGTGATCCCTGTGTGACTCTCTCTGTGTATACGTGTTAAATAAATTTGTATCCCTTTCCTCCAAAAAGTGAAAAATAAAAGACTAGGCTGGGCATGGTGGCTCATGCCTGCAGTCCCAGCACTTTGGGAGGATGGGGCAGGTGGATTGCCTGAGCTCTCACGAGTTTGAGACCAACCTGAGCTAGAGCCAGACCCTCATCTTTAAACAAAAAAAAAATAGCTAGGCATCGTGGGACGCTGTCTCAAAAATAAATAAAAACCTAAACATAAGCTAAACATACCCAACAGGAATGTGTATGCAGGATCAGGAGAACATTTAAGAATGCTCACCTCAGCACCTCTTGTGCTGGCTACAGACAAACAACCTAAATGTCCATAAACAAAAAGAATGGGTAAATATTTTGTGGTTTATTCACATAATAGAATGAGAATAAAGGACAACCTACATGCAAAAACCTCACAAACATAGTATTAACCAACAGAAACCACACACAGAACAAGAATGCTGCTTCATGATTCTGTTTATACAAAGTTCAAACCAGGCCACGTGAATCTGCAGCATTAGGGGTCTAGTGGGGTATCTTTAGCATGGGTTGTGACTGAGGAAGTGGGTTCAGGAAGAAGAGGCAGTTCTGGGACACTCCTGAGTTTTATTTCTTGATCTAAGGCCTGGTTATATACTGGCCTGGGTTCACTTTGAAAAAATTCACTGAGTCATAGGTTTTTGATTTGTATACTATTGTCTCCTACACTATAGTTCACCAAAACGTTTACTTAAAAAAAGAAAGAGTGGCTCAGCGCCTGTAGCTCAGTGGTTAGGGAGCCGGCCACATGCCCTGGGGCTGGTGCGTTCAAACCCGCAGAGCCTGCAACAGTGACAACTACAACAACAAAAAATAGCCGGGTGTTGTGGTGGGCGCCTTAGTCCCAGCTACTTGGGAGGCTGAGGCAAGAGAATCTCTTAAGCCCAAGAGTTTGAGGTTGCTGTGAGCTGTGACACCAGAGTACTCTACGGAGGGCAACATAGAGAGACCCTGTCTCAAAAAAAGGAAGGAATATTTAATTGCTGGGGGCAGTGTGTGTTTATTCATGAAATCAAACTTGTTAACTGGGCTGGTCAAATCTTTCTTTCCTTATGCTTATATGCTTGATCTAGCAATTACTAAGACAAGTATGGTAAACTTTGTTAAGTGATGGATTTGTTGGTTTCTTCTCATAGATCTGTAAATATTTGCTTTATGTGTCTGGGAGCTATACGAATGAAGGTTTAGAATCATCATCTTTTCCTACTCAGTTGGACTTTTTATCTTTATTATCCCCTTTATCTTCAGTAATGATTTTTGCTTTTGTGTCTATTTTGTCTTGTATTTAAAAAGCTCCTCCATGGCTCCGCGCCCGTAGCTCAGTGGTTAGGGTGCCTGCCACGTACTCCGGGGCTGATGGGTTCAAACCCAACCCAGGCCTGCTAAAAAAAAACAATAACAGGGTGGTGCCTGTGGCTCAAGGACTAGGGCGCTAACCCCATATGCCGAGGATGGCGGGTTCAAATCCAGCCCTGGCCAAAAAACTGCAAAAAAAAAAAATAATAATTGACAACTACAACAAAAATAGCCAGGCGTTCTGGTGGGCACTTACAAAGAAACAGCAAGTAGACGGCTAAATTCTCAACTGCAACAATGAGAATCAGAAGAAAGATGCTAGTGGGCCGGGTGGGGCGGTTCTTGGCTGTAATCCTAGCACTTTGGGAGGCTGAGGCAAGAGAATCGCTTAAACCCAAGAGTTTGAGGTTGCTGTAAGCTGTAACGCCATGGCACTGTACCCAGGGCGACATAGTGAGACTCTGTCTCCAAAAATAAAAATAAATAAAAAGCTCCTCCAGCTTTCTTGTGACTACTACATTCCAATTGGCCTTTTTCTACACTTTCAATTTTTTAGTGTCCTTATGTTTTAGGAGCCCTTCTTGTGAATAACATACAGCTGAATTACTTTAAAACCAGGCCTGACCATGTTTTCTTTTTAACTAGCATCTTATTTTTATTTATTCATGTATGTATTTTTATTTTTTGTAGAGATGGGGTCTTGCTATGTTGGCCGGCCTGGTCTCATATTCTTGGCCTCAGGGAATCAACCTGCTTAGGCCTCCCCAAGTGCTGGGATTACAGCCATGAACCGCCCCACCCGGCCCACTAGTGTCTTTCTTCTGATTCTCATTGTTGCAGTGGAGAATTTAGCAGTCTACTTGCTGTTTTCTTTGTAGATGATTTTTTTCCTATTCTTTTGGCTGCTTCTAAAACTTTTGGTTATCTTCGGTGTTTTGCAGTCCCACTGCAAATCCAAGATTTATGTTTTATTCCCTTGCTCCTTCTGCTTTCTTTCCTTTCTTCCTTCCAATCTGTTGGGATTTTTTGAATTTCTGGATTGGACGTAAGCTTTTGTATGCTTCAGCAGTTCTGGAAATTTTTCATCAGTTGTCCCTTCAGATAATGCCTCTTCCTCCGTCCCTCCATCTCTCCTTCCTGAAAATGTAAGTCATTTCATTCTTCCTGCTGTAATTTGGGTATGATTTATTTGACTCCATTAGAGTCTCATGTTGAAATTTGATTTCCAGGATTGGAGGTGGGGCCTGATGGGAGGTATTTGGGTTATGGAGTGGATCTCTCATGGACAGATTAATGCCCTCCCTGGCAGGGAGTGAGTTCCTGCTCTTAGTTCTCAGAGCCACCTGGCTCCTTGGTAAAAGAGCCTGACACCCTCTCTTCCTCCTTCCCTCCCCTCTCACTGTGGGGTCACTGCCTGTCACAGTCCCCTTCTCCTTCCTCCAGAGGCAGGTGCTGCTGCCATGTTTCTTGTCTGCAGAACCATGAGCCAAATTAACCACTTTTCTTTATAAGTGACCCAGCCTCAGCCCTTCCTGTATAGCAGATAAAGGGGGCGAGACACTTGCACAGCTCTGAGCCTCTTTTTCATGTATTTTATTCCTCAGTCTTTTTGTACAGCTTTCCGTGTAATATCCTCAGACCCGTCATCTAGTTTGTAATTCTTCAGTTGGGTCCACTGGGGTCGCCAGGGCATTCGTTGATACACTGAGTTTTCATTGTTATATATACATTTTATTTAAAATGTTTTATTTCATTCCTTTTTGTCTTTGTCCATTTTTGCTGCTACAACAGAATACGTAAGACTGGGAAATTGATACAGAACAGAAACGTGTTGACTCTCAGTTCTGGAGGCCGGGAAGACCAATGTCAAGGTGCCAGCCACTGGCCAGGGCCTTCTGACTGTGCCGTCACGTGGTGGAAAGGCAAAGAGGATAAGAGAGAGCAGAAGAGGTGTTGAACCCACTCCCGCGATAATGAACCCCTTCCTAAGATAATGGCGTTAGTCAGGAGGGTGGTGCCCTCCTGACCAACACCTCTTAAAGGTCCCATCTGTTAATACTGTTAAATGGTAACTACATTTCAGCCTGAGCTTAAACCTGATTTCAGACATGCTCGAATGATTCAACAGACATTCAGTGCATTTTCCAAATCTGTTTGTTGTGTGAATGTTTGATCACATTAGACGCGCCGGGTCTGGTGACTGCAGTCTGAGGTCCTGGTGGCTTCCCCTGCTGCCCGCCCATGGTTCCTGCTGCTCTCATTCATGGTGCTTTGTTTCCTTGCATGCTTTGTGGGTCTTGCTTGAGAAGTATTCTTTTTTCGTTTATTTTTCATTCTGTAGGAATTCTTTTAGGTTTGGACTGAAGTTGAGTTCTTCCAAAGAAGGTTTGCATTGCTTCTGAAAGTCACCTGAGGGCCCCACTATACCAGTATTTTATGTGTATGAGTGTAACGGTATCAGTTTTAGAGTTCTGTACAGAAACCACTCAGTGCATTTTAAAGCCGAGGGGAATTTATTATAGGGTATTAAACCAGGCGCAGGAAAAACTGGAAGAGTGGAAATCAGAGGCCTTCTCTGGAACCATTGCATTCAAAAATACATCACCAGCTCAGTGCCTGTAGCTCAAGCGGCTAAGGTACCAGCCACATACACCGGAGCTGGCGGGTTCGAATCCAGCTAGACCTGCCAAATGACAATGACAACTACAAAAAATAGCTGTAGTCCCACCTACTTGGGAGGCTGAGGCAAGAGAATCACTTAAACCCAGGAGTTGCAGGTTGCTGTGAGCTGTGATGGCACAGCACTCTACCCAGGGCAATAGCTTGAGGCTCTGTCTCAAAACATACCAACAAACAAAAAAAACCAAAAATACATCACCACAATTTTGGATTCAGGCATAAGGAAACTGGCATTCAGGGACAGCCACTGCTACTGCAGCTGTCATCATGGTGACCATATCTACTAGAAAGCTGCTGATAAAGCCTGTAATGTTGACTCTGGCCACTGCCATGACTGTCTCTTACACTCACATCTCCACGGCCTTGGTGGCCAAAATACAGCCTCCACCTCGATTCCACTTACCACATCTCACTCAGGTCCCTACAATTGGCAGAACTTAATTCACAACGAGAATCCTAGCTTTAGACAGGCCTCAGACATTAAGTATTTATTTTCCAGCCTTTACGATACAAAATTGGAAAAGGGTGTTGGGTCCTGTCGCTCTTGTCCGACACAGAACCGCCAGGTAGTGTTTCCACTGCTCTGTTCACTTTTGCCCTGTGTCCCTTTTCTACCATTTATCTTCAGCCTGTGGGAGACACTAGTCACTGGCTACGGAACACTCATCTCTCCTGTTCTTCCCTTCTACTGTGTAGACAGAGGGTGACCCTCCTCTCCTGTCATGTGACACTGTTTCAGGATGTAGAAGGTTGAGACCTCTAGGGAGGTTTTTCTTTTCCTGAAAGGGGGAAATGTGACCAGTGTTGCTTCCTTCCCTTCTCCGCCTTCCCCGTGGAAGGAATGCCTGGAGCCGAGGCAGTCATGCTGTGACCTTGAAGAAAAGGCCGGGAGTATGGCTGAATTACCATCGCTGGGCTGCTGAGCCAACACCAGCAGCCACGGACTTCCAGACTTCTTATAGAAGAAAAATAAATCCATTTTTTGTTAAGCCACTGTTGGCTGCCGTTTCCATCATTTGTATTTAAAAGTAGTCCCAGTGGCTGGGCGTGGCAGCTCACACCTGTAATCCCACCGCTCTGGGAGGCTGAGGTGGGTGGACTGCCATGAGCTCAGGAGTTGGAAACCAGCCTGAGCCAGAGTGAGACTGCCTCTCTAAAAAGAAAGCGTTGTGGCAGGTGCCTATAGTCCCAGCTACTTGGGTGACTGAAGCAAGAGAATTGCATAAGCCCAAGAGTCTGAGGTTGCTGTGAACTGTGATGCCGTGCCACTCTACTGAGCGCCACAAAGTGAGACTCTCTCAAAAAAAATTAAAATTAAAAATTCAAACCAAAAAACAATTAAATATAAAATTTAAGAAAAATAATAAAAAATAGAAGTAGTCCCGAACATTTTATATGACTTACTTTTTATGTCTTTTCTGAATAATACACTAGAACCTCCATTGTTAAACACTTCCCTGTGTTGACCACCTCCTTACCTTGACCTAATTTGCATAGACTGGACATTGACCACTGTACATGTCAGTATCGCAGACCTGGTTCCTCACACTGACCACCTCCGATGACCACTGCAACAAAAACTGTGTTATGGTCCCTCAGACGGTCACTTACAGAAGTTTTACTGTATGTAGATTTGTTGTTATTAACTTAATCTGAAAGTCTCTCTTTTTTTTATTTTTTATTTTATTTTGAGACAGAGTCTCACTCTTTTGCCTAAATTAGATAGTGCAGTGGCCTGATCATAGCTCAAAGCAATCTCAAACTCCAGGGCTCAAGCGATCCTCCTACCTCAGTCTCCCAAGTAGCTGGGACTACGTGCGCCCACCACTATAGGGTAATTTTTCAATTTTTAGTAGAGACTGGGTCTGGGTCTTGCTCAGGCTTGTCTTTAACTCTTGAGCTTTCAAGGGATCCTCCTGCCTTGACCTCCCATAATGTTAGGATTAGGATTACAGCCCTGAACCATCCACCATGCCCAGCCATCTGGAAAGTCTCTTTTTGAATGGGAATTTAATTCAATCCCCAGTTTGGAATTATTGATGTTCTGAGTTATTCCTGTGATTTTATTTTTCCTTTTTACCATGCTTTCTTTTTATGCTAAATTTCCTCTTTTTCTTTGTTCTCTTTTCTTTCTTTCCTTCCTTCCTACTTTCTGCTCTCCCTCCCTCCCTCTCTCCCTTTTTTTCTTTTTTGAGAGAGACTCTCAAGCTGTCACCTTGTGTAGAGTGCTCTGGTGTCCCAGCTCACAGCAACCTCAAACTCTTGGGCTTAAGCAATTCTCTTGCCTCAGCCTCCCAAGTAGCTGGACTACAGGCACCAGCCACAACACCCAGCTATTTTTTGTTGTAGTTGTCATTGTTGTTTAGCTGGCCTGGGCTGGTTTCGAACCCGCCAGCCTCAGTGTATGTGGCTGGCACCATAACCACTGTGCTACGGGCATGGAGCTGATCACTTTCTTTCTTCTGTTTTTTTTTTGGAGACAGAGTCTTACTCTGTTGCTCTCAATAGGGTGCTATGATATCATAGCTCACAGCAACCTCAGACTCTTGAGCTCAGGTGATCTTTTGTCTCAGCTTCCCAGGTAGCTGGGAGTGTAGGCGCCTGCCACAATGCCCTGGCTATTTTTAGAGACAAGGTCTTGCTTTTGCTCAGGCTGGTCTTGAACTACTGAGCTCAAGCAGTCCACTTGCCTCAGCCTCCCAGAGTGCTGGGATTACAGGTATGAGCCACTGCACCTGCCTTATTATTTTTTGAGACAGAGTCTCACTATGTCACCCTTGGTAGAGTGCTGTGGCATCCCTGCTCACAGCAACCTCAAACTCTTGGGCTTAAGTGATTCTCTTGCCTCAGCCTCCGTAGCTGGGACTACAGGTGCCTGCTACAATGCTTGTTGCAGTTGTCATTGTTTTAGCAGGCCCGGGCTAGGTCCAAACCTGCCAGCCTCAGTGTATGTGGCCAGTTCCCTAACCACTTAGCTGTGGGTGCTGAGCCTGTACCTGGCCTTTTTAGAATGATTTTTAAAAAAATTTTTTTTTAGAGATAGGGTCTTGCTTTTCCTGTTGCCCAGGCTGGAGTCGAGCGATGTAATCATAGTTCACTGTATCCTCAAACTCCTGGGCTCAATCTACTGAGTAGCTGGGACAACAGGCATGTGCTACCATGCCCAGCCAAGCTTTCTTCTGTGGGGTCGGAGTGAGTGGGTAGAGATGAGATCTTGCTATGTAGCCCATGTTGGTCTCAAACTCCTAGCCTCAAGTGATTCTCCTGTCTTGGCCTCCCAAAATTCTGGGACTACAGGCATGAGCCACTGTATCTGGCTTAGATTGATCATTTAAAAAAATCTTTTTCATTTTCTTCAAGGGACTTAAAAGTTGTATATTGAATTTTTGCTGTCCCAACCGACACAATTTTCCAATCTTTTTTTCTTTTTGTGCTATAGTTTGAATAATTTCATTTATCTGTCTTTTATATTCACCAATCTTTTTTTTTCTCCACTTTTTTTTTTTTGGCCTGGGGCAGGGTTTGAACCCACCACTACCTCTGATAGGTATATGGGGCTGGCTTCCTACTCCTTTGAGCCTCAGGCACCACCCCACCGATCTTTTTTTTTTTTTCTGCGGTGTCAATTTCATAGAGCTTTTTTTTTTTTTCCCCAGATACTGCATTTTTTCAGTTCTACATTTCTGTTTGTTTTTTTAGAGTTTCTATATCATGTCTGGAAATTCCTTATGTCTTCCATCCTTTCTTAGAACTCTTTAGCATATTTATCATTATTTTAGAATCTTTGATAATTAGATAATCCAGTATCTAGATTATGTGTGGGTCTGTTTCTTTTGACTATTTTTTCTCTTGATCATGGGATGCATTTTCCTGCTTTTTCTCATGCCTTGTAAATAAATTGGGGCCAATATACTGAACATTATGGGTAACAACACATCATGCAGACTGTTTTTTGTCATCTCCTGAAAATGATAGATTTTTAGAAGGACGCTACATTACTGGCAGAGAACCTGGACCCTGCGGTGGCTTGTTAGGGAAGGTTTGAGTTTTGCCGTTAGTTTGGGATGTGAGCCTCCCTTCTAGCACACGGCCCCTGTGGGGTTTTAATGGGAAACTCATGTTTACCATGTACCTCTAATTTGACTGGACTCGAGTTCCAAACTTTCCCCACAGGGACAGCTGCTAAAACCTCTGCCTGATTCTTTTGGCCTTTCTTACAGTGATCACCTTCCACTGGGCCCCTTAGAGTGTTGACCTGTACATGCACAGTGCAGAGTGTAGCCAAGTAGTTCAGGGTATTCCCTGCACAGATTCTGGGGCTCCGTCCATTTCCAGTTACTCCGGCAGCCCTGAAATCCAATGCAAGAAGACTGCCATTTTCTTTCTTTCTTTCTTTTTTTTTTTCTTTGAGACAGAGTCTCAAGCTGTCACACTGGGTAGAGTGCTGTTGAGTCACAGCTCACAGCAACCTCCAACTCTTGGGTTTAAGTGATTCTCTTGTCTCAGCCTCCCAAGTAGCTGGGACTATAGGCACCCGCCACAACACCCAGCTATTTTTTGGTTGTAGTGATCATTGTTGTTTGGCAGGCCCAGGCTGGATTCGAACCCACCAGCTCCAGTGTATGCGGCTGGCGCCTTAGCCGCTGAGCTACAGGCTCGGAGCCAAGGCTGCCGCTTTCTGTTTGAGCTCCCTGCCTGCTGAGAGGATCTGAGATGCACTCAGGAAGAGCAGGGAGACTTGCGTTTGTCGTCTTTCTTTGAAGGGTGCTCACGGGTCACTTTCCAGTGCCTTCAGATGACTGGCTTTTATATTTTCTCCTGAGTTTATAAATGTCATAGGCAGGATGGTTAATCCGATGCAAGTTTCTGATACTACTGGATGTGGAACTTCTCTAAATTCTTAATATACACTTAATCATATTCAATAATGTCCAAAAATCAGTCAAGTCTGTCCTCTCCTCCAAAAGGACAGAAACCTCAGCCTGTTCTCACTCCACTCCTCCTCCTCCTTAATTAATTTGGAATCTTAGTTCCTGCTTATTATTAATGTTTTAGTTGTGCATGAAGAATCACTTAAACTTATATAAAGTTATAACAGCTGCTGTGCTTACCATTGCCACTGGATGCCACATCTTGTTACTTTTTTGATTTTTTTTTTTTTTTGGTCTTGCTAGGTGGCAAACTTTGAGAAAGTCTTTCAGAGAGAGTGTGAAACGCTTTCTGAGGTTCTGTACGTCCTCGGATGGTTGATTTGTTCTTTCACGAGAACACTAACGCGGCCGAGGACAGGACTTTGGTGGTAACGGTGCTCCGTTTTCTCCTAGCATCTCGTGTCGCTGGGGCTCATACAATCCTTACTCCTTTGTTTTTTCCTCGGAAGGTTTCTTCTCTGTATCCTTGGTGTTCTGAAGTTTCGGGAAGTATGTCTGCATGTGGTCTTATTTCCAAGTAAATCATTTAACATTCTGAGGGTCCTTCCCACATGAAGACCTGGGTTTACCTCAGATCTGAGACGTTTTCTTCTGTCACGTTTTAATTATTTCTTCTACGTTGCTCTCTATCCCTTTCTTCTTAGATTCAAAGGTCTCTTAGCTTTTCTTCATAATTCCCATCCTTTTGCTTTTTTACAAAACAGGCTCTTCTTCTGTCACGGATATATTTAATAACATTCTGTCTGATTTCACAGTGTTGTTGTAACATCTTTTTGCTTCGTGAAATGTTTGCGTGAGGGTCAGTCTTTTGTTTATTGAGTTTTGTGCTTTTCTTGTTATTCATTTTCTTCAAGTTCTTGGTGATTTGTGATTTTTTGCTTGTATCTGAAAATCCCTGTTCTCCTGTCAGCCCCGGACCTGGTTACATGGGCTTGCCTCTGGTAGCCGCAGACAAGAAAGGGGCTGCTTCTGGACAGAGTAGTAGCAGGGACACGTCCTTTCCATCAGGAAGGCTTTCTAGGCCATGTAGAGAAATGTCCCTCTGTCGCCAGTGCTCTGGCCTGAGCACACACTGACACGGTCTGGCTCACGGCAGGGGTGGGAGGGGGTGAAGCTGGCTTGCTGCCCTCCAGGAGTTGTTCCCTCGATGGTCACCTGACGCTGTCCCAAGGCTCTTCTTACCCCTACTTCCATAAATTGTAGAGCTTTCCAGAACTCAGAGCTACCTTCACAGAAGTCAGCTCCCGTAGATGTTTTTAGCCTTCTTTTCCTTTGCTCTTATTTCTCCATCAAACCAAATCCATCTGCTTTCTAACTTTCATGAATTCCTGAACCAGTCTGGTATACCAATAGAGATTTTTTTTCTCGTTATGGATTTACTCCTAATTTCGAGACACTTTCAGATGTTTAAGCAGGAGGGCAGGAGGCCCACAAGGTTACCTGTGGCTGTCTGGATCTTTTAATGTGGCCCTTTGGGTGAATCTGAACTTCATCAAATCCCTTTTTTTGAGTCAGAGTCTCAAGCTGTCGCCTTGAGTAGTAGAGTGCCGTGGTGTCATAGCTCACAGCAACCTCCAACTCTTGGTCTCAAGCGATTCTCTTGCCTCAGCCTCCGGAGTGGCTGGGACTGTAGGCACCTGTTACGACGCCCAGCTATTTTTAGAGACGAGGTCTGGCTCTGGCTCAGGCTGGTCTGGAACCTGTGAGCTCCGGCAATCCACCCGCCTTGGCCTCCCAAGTGCTGCTGGTCCCACTTTGATTCATAACATAGGGTGCCTCGTTTTGGTTGGTGTTTACTCCTACAGGGGATCCTGCCAACATCAGGATTTGTAACCAGAAAAGAAGAAACATAATTGCAAAATTAGGCTGTCAAATTTTTAGGAGAAAACCTTTAAGTCAGATTCCCACCTAGAACCAATTACAGAGAAGTGAGATGATGAACAACTCTGGACGATACAGATGCCCTTTTCAGTCAGCCACATCTTGTTTCGGTACACACAGACGTGTACAGAATATGGTGAAGTTTTATGTGCAACTGAGGGTGTGGCATTTATGTATGATTCAGAAAGAATAATATAAGTTGTATAGATGAAAATGGGCATTTGGGTGGGGATTAATCAAGGACAGAATTAGAATACAGGCTGGTGGGTGGCAACCTCTTCTGGCTTATACAAACCATATCCACAAAACAGACTTTTTGTGATTACTAAATACATAGAATGTTTAAATATACCATTTAAGAAAAAATATATAAATAGAAGTTGTCTACATACTAATCCTCCAGGTTTTAGAGAAAAGAAAAAAAAATTTTTTTGAGCCAGAGCTTCAAGCTGCCGCTCTGGGTAGGGTAACCTCCAACTCCTGGGCTGAAGCGATTCTCTTGCCTCAGCCTTCCAAGTAGCTGGAACTACGGGCACCTGCCACAAAGCCTGGCTGTTTTTCAGTTGTAGTTGTCATTGTTGTTTAGCAGGCCAGGGCTGGATTCAAACTCACCAGCTCTGGTGTATGTGGCTGGCACCTTAGCCGCTTGATCTACAGGTACTAAGCAGAGAAAAAAAAATTTTTAATGAACATTTCAGTTGGGTAAATCAATTTTTTAATGAGATTCTTACAGTCTCGTCTTGCCAGATGACATAGAGCAATCTATTCTTGTTAAAGTTTGTGGATTCTTGTAAAAGAAACAATCAGACTTACTCAGCATCAACTAAATGTGGAAGAGAGAAAACCCACGTAGCTTCAAAAACAAAAACAAAAACAGATTTCTGGCTGCTATCCTCAGAATCCTCCCACACAGCTGATGCTCCTAATAGGATCAACAAATGCTCTTCAGCTCCCAGCCTCGCCACTAAACTAGAGACTGGTGTGCACCAGGAGCAGCTTTGGTCTCAGTGGCAGTGACTTTCTTGCTCTGCTCTGTCCAGGTGTCCTTTCTTTTAAAGTAGGAGTCAGAGTTCTAAGGCTGATCCCAGTGGCACCATGCAGCATTCCAGTGTGCCCAGCACTGTGCCTGGCACACAGTTGGAGGCTGTGAAGACTGTGGAAGACACCTGCGGGCAAGTCAACTCTGCCAGAAGTCCCATCGCGAGACGCTTCGGAAGACAAAGCCACATTGTGTGGAGGAGAACGCGCCACCATTCAGACTCTTTTGTCACTGTGCATCTCCTATACACTAACTCTCCTGCAGTACCAAGAGTCTCTGCTGTAGTAAGTTAGAGGGGCAAATGGAAAACCGAGATATAAAAACCAAAAAGGGCTTGAAACGTCTATGGGAAGATAGAATTGTGGCAATGCTTTAAGAAAAAAAGAAATGCATCATCAAATGGACTCTTGTTTTCTTTGGAATGTGGGTATTATAATTTGTATTGAAGTGACGCACAGGGCTTTGAGGTCCTCCCCCACCCGGCCTCTGCACGGGTAGTGAGAACCCAGCCCGTGCTGTCTTCACAGTTCTCGGCCCAAGTGAGCACAGGCCACCTGGGCTCCTGCAAACACCAGACGTGTAATTAGAGGCTCCTGGGCTGGGGCGATGTGGTGCGCAGACAAGTCTTATCATGTGTCGGGCTGCTGAGTGCTTGGAGCTGCCCCTGCAGCCTGGAGCTGGTGAGTGGAGGCTTCGGTGACTCACCCAACTGCAGGAACTGTCAACTGGCTTCTGCTCTGCCAAGAACTTTTATCAGTTACTAAGGAGAGACACTATGTACAAGGACACTAGTTCATCCAGGAACATAAGGGCAGCCAGGAATCCAGAACATACAAAACACAGCTTCCTGCGTGCTGGGCTCCAGAGGTGCCAAGGCTCAGCCAGGGGAAGGTTCGGGGCTTGGCCAGAAAGACAGGACTCATTCTGACTTAGTCAGGAGGGGCGTGTATAAGTCATCCAGACTCAGGGGAAGGCACCAGGCTAACGCCTCCTGAGTGCAAAATGGAGAAATGTGCACGAGATACTGTGATTAAGATGTTTATTTGACATGGCTCCAAATTATCTGCAAGGAACGAAGGTCCACCTTTCTACAGAAGAGCAGACTGACGACGTCCATCCCTGAAGGCCGGTCCCTTGTCAGGTCAACTGATGACACCCATCCCTGAGCACTGGTCCCTTGGCAAGTCGACTGACCACGTCCGTACCTGAGCGCTGGTCCCTTGGTGACAACATTCTTATTTAAAAGTGAGAGGGGAGAAAAGCAGATTTGTGGGTGTTGTTTTAGTGAACTTGCCATAGGATTACTGGTGTGGGCTTCCTGGGGGGATGGGGGAGAGAAATGGCAGCCCACAACCCGATGACCAGTCTCTAACACAGTGCAAACTAGTACTTGGAGCAGACTCTGCCATCCCTTCCCAGGGCACCTTCCCATACGCAAACCCCACCTGCGGCCATGTGGCAGAGAGACGTTGGAGAATGAGGGATCATGGCAGAGCCCCCGTGGTGTGAATGGTTTCCTCAGGCGCAGGACTCTGAAATCGGGCAGACAAGCTCGCTCTCCCTGCTTGCTATCCAAACCTGCTCAGTAACAGGTTTGCAGGGGCTCAGGTGTGAGCGCAGTGATGGGCCACACAGGCAAGTGAAAAGCACACTTCACACTCCACAGCCGTCAAGTTACATCAGACATGACTAAATCATACTGGTCCCTGTAGTTACAAGGAGCGAGAGGCAAGGCCAGTGGAGTCGGACAAATGGTTCTCACCTTCCACCCAACCACACTCACCCTTCCTTTCCCCAAATAAAACCCAAGATGGTTCTCTTAAAAGTTGTACAATTCACATTCAGAAAGGAAAAGGGCCAGAACCATTGTCAGTTGATCTAACCTGTGAAGAAAACAGGCGTGAGTGTATTTTAGTTTGAATGAAACTCATTTTCTTAAGGATAAGAATCTCTCAAAGCTTTAGTACTGAATTAGAAATTCACATCTGGCTTCCTGGCTTATTACACATTTCAGATTAAAAAAGTTGGAACCTCAAGGCTGTGGATATCTGGAGGCCTTTAGAAGCAAAACCATTCCTGACTTCTCTAAGTTCAAGTAGCGTCTGTACTGGAGTCAGTGCAAATTAATGTTGCAGGAAACCTTGGTAGATCAGAGGTAACATGCATCAACTTTATCCTTTCAATTATAGTCACCGTCATGTATAGTTACATGACAAGGTATAAAGTTTTATTAGCTTTTTACAAAATGCCTAACAGAAGACCAAAATTAATTTCTAAATTAGTGTTAAAAAGTAGAACCGGCTCGGCGCCTGTGGCTCAAGTGGCTAAGG